>JAOBRD020314290.1:8418-21673 GCA_027575215.2 Hydrozoanthus sils | reverse complement strand
ACAATTATACTAATAAAATATAATAACTAATAAAAATGTAAATCAAAAAATTAAAAAATAAATATTATTAAAATCGCTAAAAATACTTAATATTCAAATTTTTGACTAAAGAGTCATCATCAGGAGTAAACATATAAAAAATAAGTTCTAATCCATTTATTATTTAAAAAAATGAAGTGAACTTGATAGATGTCATGTAAGTAATGATATGGTTGAAAAAATCAAACAATAAAACTTAATCGATTCAAAAAAACAAAAAAATTTAGTTTGCATGCAAATAAATGAACAAAAGATTTTTTCTAGTTAAAACATTTTAAGAACTTTTAACCAATTTCAATGACTTCTTGTTGTTGAAATCAAAACTCTATGACTTCCTGAGTTTCAAAATAATAATCTTTTTAAGTCGTAACTTTAGAACTTTATTTTGAAGGGTCTGTACGAAAACTGTAATACCAACAGCTAACAGTCTGCATATTAAGCTCACAGTACCTAACTTCCATAAATTTGTTACGTATTACTTTAATTACGAAAATATTCCGATCGAAAATTTAATCGTCCAAAAAATTTAACTTCCGATTGTTAAAATGTCTGAAAAACTTGAAATTTGCTCAATTATTTTACTAAATAATGACTAAATTTGGAGGCCTGGTGTAGTCAGAAACCCATTTTCTAAAGTAGTTTCAAAATACAGCTCGGGTTCTTCATCTTCAGATGGAATACCTCTTCTGGGTTTGTCTCATCTTTTGAATCAAACTGTTTCACTGCTTTGGTGTGTTTGGCATTTCACATAGCTCCCCACCAGATTAATTCATGTCCTCGATAGCGAGGATCAACTTAAGTGTATTTTCTAATTTATTACTGTCTTAAGAGTTGTCGTTGAAAGTCTGAAACTTTTAGGTCCGAAATTTAATGTCCGAAATTCAAGGTCTAAATATTAGGTTTTTTAAAATTGTTTAGTAAATGGTTTACCATATGGTACAGCAGACACCTTTGGAGGTACATAAACTGCTGGCTTCTCTTGCTTGCTCTCTCCCTCCTCATCGCTTCCACTTCCCTCTTCAAGCTAAACAGCATGGAAAATAACTTTTTACATGCGAGTTATACACTTGTATGCTGTGTTCTGAAACAAAGGAGTCAATTTTCCTATTGCCTGCATAGCAAGCGTTTCCAGTCGAAGTTTTGGAGTTCTCAAAGTCTTGGACACACGAGAAATGGGATGAGGAAAAAATGGAGGGAAGGGATGGGGAAGGAAAATTTTTCCTGGGAAATGCAGACTTCCATTAATCAGCAGATCCTAATCTTTAAGAAATTGAGAAATGCAGCAGCCACGAGTGTTCTGTAGGAAAAAATACTGACCAAAATGCTTGCTGGTCGGCCACTGAAGGTCTCACTAGAAACAACAGTTAAACTAAACAGTAATGCAAGTTCATATCATGTAGAGCCAATAAATGATACAACAGTGCAACTTCGATATAATGAACCTCAATATAACGAACCCTGGTATAACAAAGTCCCTGTTATAATAAAGTATTTCTGGGCCCAGCAAAATTACAGTAATTTGTATGGCAAAAAACCCTGTTATAACGAAACCTCTGGTATAACAAGCCAAGTTTTTTGGTCCCAAGACTAATAATTTAACCCTGTAATGAAGTCCACAAAACAAGTGCAAGTATTTTGACGTACTGCACCAGAAATTTCCAATCTTGATTTAAAGTTAATGTATGTTTCATCAAGTAATAAATGAATTAAGGATTGTCCTACCAATATGTTTGTTGCTCATTTTATGTCAATTATCAAAACCCTAGTATAACGAAGTTTTTTGTATTTTTTCAGTAACTTTGTTATATCGGGGTTTTGCTTGTTATGAACCCCCATTATAAAGAAGTAAATTGTCCAGTTTCTTGGGACTTAAATTTGTTATATTGGGATTTCACTGTGTACAGAACTAATAATTATCAACATTCACAACACCTCTCCAGTCACTATCTCTAAAACAAAGAACAAACAAAAATGTTCAATAATAATTTTGTAATAAATAAGAATTGTATCTATGAGATAAATTGTACACACTGTCAGTACCTTACTCATCATGTTAGCTGGGTTTGGTTTAAATCGAAGAGGATCGTTGTCAGCAGCTGAAATAAAGTCAAAACATTTACGATGCAACTTGTAACCAATCATCTAACTGAAATGTGTGGAGTACTGACAGACTCAGGCCTTCTGATAGGGAGCGATAAAAAATGCAAATTATGCGAAATTTTTTCACATCAGTCTGTACTTGCAACGTGAATGTGTCATCATTAATTTTTAGTAATGTATATCTATCAGCTATTCAGATTAGCTAACCTGAACAAAGGGCTTGATTGTGTTACACCAATAAGCAACTCTTTAAGAATGGGACTCGTATCAGGCCCCCAACATGCAAAATAATACCTTGAACTTTGAATGTTTACAAAATCGAAAGTGACAAACATTTTTTAGGCTTTTTTCAAGGTAAATCATCTTAAATGCACTTAATGAATACAGAATACATAATAAAGGACCAAAATTGTACGATGCAATAATATCCTTTTAACCCTTTCAGTCCCAGTCAGTTATCAACATCTACAACTTCTCCTTACATAACACATACAGTATAAGACATTTGGTAAGGAGCCAGTCTTTCATGCGGAAGGCCCGGGTTCAATTCCTGGTGCCAGACTTTCACTCGGGGTCTTAAATTAACTGAAGAACTGAGCAGAATAAGGTGTTGCCTTTGCCCTAACATCTGCAAGCAGTTAGACCTTCGTATCTTCTCAGATAAGGATGTTAAACCGTGGGACTTAAAAGAACCCACAACACTTATCGAAAAAGAGTAGGGTGATCCTGGTGTCGTGGTCTGTCTACTACTAACTGCAGGCAACTCTTAATGAATATAATTTTGAGCCGTATATAGCGGACTATCTAAGATCCTCAATACCAAAGTCAACTGTAAATCATTGTTAAGCACCGTTGATCATTTAAATATGGAAAAAGGTGCTTTATAAATGCTAAACATTATCATTAACATTAAAATAAGAAATGGTCAAAAGGGGTGATCTACGTATTGAAGATTAAAAGCAAAATTCTCCCAAACTTGTTCAATGAAAAGTATGGACTCTAGTTTGGAGAATTTACAAAAACAACTGGGACTGAAAGGACCTAACAAGTTTCATTCATTTTGAAAATACAGTATTTAACTGTTATTTTATTAATACCCTTACCTGTTATGCCCAGTGTTGCAGTTTTAATAAGCTTATCAATCTGGTATTTCATCTTCTGATCTATGGGCCTGAGTTTCTCTATGACCTTTGGAAATGCAAAAATATGGAGGGGAGAGATTGATCAGCAATGACATTGTACTTTACTCAAAAAAGCAGATGAAATCTATGAGCAGAACTAGTGGTAAATAAATAATTATAAATACAAATTTATACAATAATTACCAACATTGGTGAATGGAAAAAAGATTAAAATTTAGCTCACAAAAGTTAAACTCCTCCATTTCACTCAAGTCACTAATTAAAGCAACAACTGAGTCGGGCTTAGTCAGATATGAGCCTCACAAGACTCAGACAAGTTCAAAAGATAATTCAACAATATCAAATTTTACACAATCGTAAAGTTAGAATGCACTAAAACAGAAAACCAGCTTACACCACACTGAGTTGAACCTCATGTTTTGCAGGCTCTTATTTGATTATGTACAGTAATACTTATTACAATACTATCCAGTAATTTCCATTCATAAACTTATTTCACAAAAAGAGAAAAAGCCTAATTAAAAACACAAGGTCTCAGCTGGATGACCTAGAATCTGCCTTGCCATCTGATGAAAACTCCTTATACAGTATGTGAACTTACAAAAATAAAATAAAATTTAAGAGAATAATCTCTAAACAAAAAAACTGGGTCATCAATGGTTTGTATTATTGTAAATCTGTGTGTTGCAACCTCTTTAATGTAACAGTCATTTATCTTTAAAGGTTTGACAGAATGTCTTGCCAAGTGCCAGCTGGAATCTATTTATTTGTGCATTAGGTCTTTGATGCTCTAGAAATTGATCAAGAACAAATGAGCTCTAGGGGTCAGTGATTCAGATATGGGCAAACGAACAGCGAATTTCACTGGTGCTGGCTCTTGACTTTTGACCAATATTTGCCAGAGCTTCACTGGCCTTCGCCAGACCAGTCTTAAGAGTTGAAAGCCAGATAAATATTATTGTACATACTATAGCTAAATGACGATTATGGATGCAATTTGCAAACTGAAACATGTTTGATTGAACTCTCTGGGTTTTTAGCTGTGTCTGATATCAATTGATTGGTGACAATTTGACAAAAATAAAAGCAATGTGCAGCAATTTATGTATCACTGTGTCTGAGTGTATCAGACAATTGTTTAAAATTGTGCAAACCAAGCAAAAATTAGCTGGGGATTTCTCTTAATGACAATTATTTTGTTTCAGCTGCCTCTTAAAATTATTTGCCATTTCCTTTAAAAGTTAACAGAAACCCTGAGAGAGGGTCTACTTTTCAGTACTCTGCTATGTGTACTTACAGTCCTAATCTCAACAAGCCGCAGCACCACAGGGTCCCCTTCAAGCTTCTTGCCCTCAGTTTTCAACAGAATAAAGTGGACCAGGTTGATTAGGTAACTAAAAAAAATTAAACAATAAAAAGTTATTATTAATAATTAGATTTTATAGAGAAAAAACACTGGTCACCCGACATGAAAGCGGCCATGTTGGTGCCCTTGAACAAAACAATGTTTAAGATTTTCCTTGTCCCTGGCATCACTAGGGAGAGTGTGAAACAGCAGAAGCAAAAAAATATTGGGGGGGAGGGTCACAGTGGAAATTGTAATTATAATTCATTATAAAATCTGAAACTCCTATTCAAAAGTTGCTGTTGTTAGCCAGTAAGTTATTAGGGGGGTGGTGGGTGGGGGAGCAGTGCACCACACTTACACTGGCTCATAAAAACAGAATGAAACTTCGGTTAGAATGAACACCGCTAGTTGCTTTCCTTACCTTAAAAGCAAATGAAGCTTAACTTCCAAAAAACTAATGCCCTGTGCATGGAAGAAAACATCAAACTGTTAGGTAAAATATTGTTTTTGATTAATCATACAATAAAGTAAGGAGGCACTACCAGTCTACAATCGACTACAACTACTAGTACCTTAATAACACACTGTCTTACATGGTTGGTATAATAATTGTATCAGTGTCATAATTTTTCAGTCTAAAAAATTTTAAACTGGTCTCCAAAGCAATTTAATCTTCACCAAGGTTTTTTACCTCTGCTGGCCCTTATTCCTCCATCGTCGGATTTTTCTCTGTCAGCTGTTTTTTCCGTTTATTTTTAATTTCAAGATTTTTTTAATTTTACATCCTCTGCCTGCCTTATTCCTCCACAAGAGGTGGTTCTTCCTATAACAACTGTTATTCCCAACCAGTGGTTTTCCTCTATCAGCCGTTATTTCTCTGCCTGGGTTTTTTCCTGTGTCAGCCATTATTCTCTGCCAGGGGTTTTCCTCTATATTATTTCCCCCAAATTTAAGCCCATTAAGAAGTGTCTTTGAAAGGTACAATAAGCTGATAGACTAATGTTATTTTCAAAGTTTTCAGAAAAAACTACTATATATAATTTTTGGGCCAGGAACTGGTCCTTGTTGCTGTTGTTGTTGTTGTTGAGGGGTGACATTTCTTGAAAAAACCTTAAGGCTCTGTCAGTTTGCATCATATCACAATAAAACTTCCCAAAACAACCCTGAGGGATATTCCCCATCAATTGATGGAGTTAGATTTTTGATTAAATTCTGGATTTTTAGAGAATTTAAGAGCAATTTTAAATTGCTCCATACACATTGGAATTCACAATATTCAGAATTAATATGCATAGCTGAAGCCCACTAAAGCTCTGTCAGTTCACATCATATTGCAATAAAACTTCCCAAAACAACCCTAAGAGATATTCCCCATCAATTGACGGAGTTAGATTTTTGATTTCTGGATTTTTAGAGAATTTGCAAGCAAATTTAAATTGTGCTGCACACATTGGAATTCACAATATTTGAAATAAAAATGCATAGCCAAGGCTGACTAAGAGAACTATTAGGCTCTGTCAGTCCGCGCCAGATCACCATAAATGTTTTGCACAGTGGTAATAAGCAGAAATCTCTATTGACTGAGTTAGATTTTTATTTTTGATTCTTAAGCGGCTCTATGGGCAATTCTTGATTGTACAGTACAACACAAATCTTTCTAGTTAATATTCATTGAGAGAAATCAAGTTAAAACATTGTTATACATTTTCTTTGTTTTCAACAATAATGACTAATGTGGTCGTGATCCACTGACTTGTGCTACTTTAGGGAACAAATAAAGCATACAGTTTTGCATCAGATGCGATGACTGCAACTGCAGTTATATAAGATGATCGACAAAATAGGAATCACCATGCAGTGTATAGGAGCGAGAATCAATTAAAATTCAAAGCCATCATTGAAGTAAAATGTATGCGTGAGGAAGTAAACAAATTACATACAGGGTGTAGATTTCAAACTACTTAAACAACTTCGTTATTACTCATGAAACAAAATAAGTAAACAAACTGTATTATTTTGAAGAGTAACTCTAGCTGTCCATTACACACTGTAAACATTATTGTGATGTATCAGTTCCTGGTCCCATAGCACAGTCGTAGTTGTTATAAAAGATATTAAAAGTTGTTTCCAGTGGTAGCTCATGATCACAAGCACTATTGTAAACTTGTATCAACTTAAACAGACTTCACTAATCAATCTACATTTACTGCTGCTATTTCAATGAGGTACCTTATTAGTTTTCACAGCTCCCATCTCTACTTTCTGTAGTAAACCATTCACATGTTGACCAACCTCAGAAAGCTACAATGGAAGAAAATTTTTATCTTTAGTAATGTATGCTATGTGTTTTCTGTTTTTTCTTTTGTTTATGGGTACCCACATGCATGGCCGCTTACAGTATGACATCGGGTGCAACCCAGCAACAGTTACTGTAATTTATCTATTTTTTAAGATATTCTATGGCACAAAATGATACAGTGTAATTTACAAGAAATGCTATTTACGATGCTCATGGCTTAAATAATGCAAGCCATTTAAACATCAAGCAATTTATTTTTTACTTCCTATTAAAGTGCATATGAAGTGAAAAACTTTATTAATTCTGTGGACAGACCTTCTTCAACTGATGTCATGAGTGGTTCCAACAAATTTGGATTTTTTTTTAAATCTAATGTCATAACCTTTGGATGTAGTCAAAGTTGGGCTGCTGATGCATCTCAAAGTAGATAGATAATTAGTCCAAGTTTGACTCAAATTCATCCAAAGGTTATGGATTGGCATAAGACTTTTAAAAAAATGCAAATTTGTCAAAATCACTCATGTCGTCATCAGTTGAAGACTTGTTAATACAGTATTTTAAGAAAGATTTTGACAAAATTTATCACTGCTATTCCTCATTATTTTACCAAAGTCTATCCACTAAAGCAACAAAATTTTTCACTTTATACAGTATGCACTATAAGCCATTAAGCAACCCTACAGATAAAGTGATCAGACAAAGTTTCAAATACAGAAATTAGGAAGCGGTGCTATCAGGAAAACATGGTGGAAATAACACGCAGACAGTGGTGGTTCATTGGATACATCCTCCAAAAAGAAAAAATCATCCATCAGCAAGACTGGGCTTTTTTGGAAACCCAAAGGCAAGAACAAATGAGGATGCCTCAGGGCCACATGGCATAGAACATCGGAGAAGGAGTTAGAAGATCTGGGGTTGTCCTGGGCAGTCATCAGGAAAAAGGTGCAGGATTGTCGGTGCTGGAGAACAGTTGTAGAAGCATTATCTGGGTTTGTACTCTTTTAACTTCCTGAAATTCCATGAATTGCCATGACTTTTCTCAATTTTTCATGACCTTTTCCCTCAATACATCAAAAGTTTTTTCATTTTTCCCTTTTCTCTTTTCATAAAGATGGACCACATTCTCAGATATGTGGTTGTAGCCACAAAAACGGCCTGATTCAGCTCTCACATGGTTTTACCATACTGGGTCTCTGCGAATCTATTTCTACGGTAAAATCATTGATAATTCAGCAAAAAAAGGTGTAATTTTGTGCAAATAATAATTGGTTATATTTTTCTACACATTGTTACCAATCTAAATTCTGCCAATTTTCCATGACTTTCCATGACCCTAATCCAAATTTCATGACTTTCCAGGCCTGGAAAATGAAATTCTAAAATTCCATGATTTTCCAGGTTTTCCATGACCCATATACAAACCTTGCTTATGTGCCCGAAGACAAGACAAGGGCACTGAGATGATGCTGATGATGAAGTCATGATGACAAAGCTTCGCAAATCAGAATACATACATCATGTATCTTTGCCATACCTTTGCTCAGGCAAACAAAGTGTATTGCTCCAGGATTCAAATCAATATGTTTACTTCATGACAAAAAAAGCTCTCTTCCTTCTTGCCTTAGAAAGTCTTACCATAAGTTTTCATCTAAAATCTCAAGTTTTTTTTAGGATAAAAGTTGAGATCCTAAGTTTTCAGTCTTTCAAGGTTGGCAGACCTGTTTATTAAGTATTCATGTCTCAAAACCTACATACAATGTCAGCTTAAAAATCTTGCCATAACTCAAGCACTCAAGACCACAATGTTTAATGAAGCATGACCCAGAACAGAAGTTTTGCCACAAAATATAACTAAGTGTAGCCAAAGTATGGCCCAGGCCCCTGGCCGAGTTCCCACCATTTGGGTCACATGACAGTTTTTGTTTTGTTAGAAGAAGACTCGTGAGAACTGACTCAATAAAATGTTGTTTTGTTGTTATGATTGTCGAGTTCGTTTGGAGATATTCCTGACCCCTGAAGTGCTGACAAAGTTTTAAGGTAAAACGGTGAATTGTAAACTTGCACAGTCTTTTATATATCAGTAAAGCTTGTCAGAACTCACTGCCCCGAGTGGCAGCTATACCAAGTACTAACTATCAATAAATTCTAGAAAGTAAAGTACCTGAAGATAGAGAAGACTTTTCACTCCAAGGGCTTTGTTTTAATTAAAACATATGGTTGAAACCCGAGTAATGATGCACCAAGAGAGCAGTAAAATTATATCGATATATCAGGGTATTACATATTGAAACTCCACATACATTGATATGACTGTAAAACTGCCAAAAAATTGCTATATCGGGGTAAACTTAACATTGGCCTTGAAGTACCTGCAACTTATATGTTTAATCACAAGAAGGAGTCTAAGATATTGCGACTAAAGGAACTATTGACTGGCATTGAGGAGAAAGCTAAAGAAGAGAATGTCAAAAGTGGATAAAGAGGTGGCTTACAAAACTGGTATATTATCATCACAAAGGGCTGTTGAAAGAATAGTTGAACAATAATCGATTATTGCAATTCAATAAATCTCTGTTGTTGATATCTTGTGTTAGTACTTTGGAGACTATGAACTAATAATATCGTTATATAGGGAACAATTTTACGTTCGGTGAACCTGATTCACATCGTTATATCGGGGTTATCGTCATATCGAAGATCGGTATATCGGGGTTCTGTCCCATACATTTTACTGTTACTTATGTCTGGACATAGAATTTTCGGCATCGTTATATCGCTTATCGGGAATATCGTTACATCGAACATCGTTATATCGGGGTTCCACAATAAAACACAAATAATATAAAAATGTAGCAAAATATAACAAAGTAGCGTAACAGTAAGTCCTCAATACTGCAAAACCCTGCATAAAGAACAGGTGTTCGGGCTGTGTTGTTATTAGACCTCGAGTGTTTTCTGTAAAATCTGCCTGAAAATGTTCTCCAGGTGCAAGTATGTACGGTTGAAATGAAACAAAAATTAGAATAACCTCCAGGTGGCTCCAGGGATATGCTTCCCTGGGAATTTTTTGGCAAAATATACTCGCTGATATGCCAGTTTTGTGTATTGTATGAGCCAACTCTGCGTATTCTGGGGCTATTTTGAAAGAATGGGTCGTAATTCGTAATCACAGTATACAAACCTTGTCGTTTAGTGTTTGGACGACTGAGATTACATCTGGTAGATCTTTCGCAACCACCTATTCAACAGTTTTAAAGAAAAAAGAAACCAACTGAGAGTGGGTCAAACTTTGGGAAAAATCTTTCGTAACCTGAAAACAAATCAACCACGTGCACTTTGATAATTTTTGCTCTTACCTCCGCCATTTTGAGTTCCTACCTTCGATCCCAGACTCTTTTGCTTGCTCGTGCCAGTCTATCAACCGGCAGCTGGCAAGAGCAGCTGTCGGGGAGGTTGGCAACATACACAGTGCGTGGAAAAGCTTGTCTTCTACCTTTTCATTCGTTTCTGTTTCTAGCCGTTGAAGCTATAAAAAAGCAATATGGGTGCTGCAGGTAGTAGAAACATGCCTTTCGAAAAAGCACAGAAAGCCTTCACGACACACGAACAAGCGCTTTTGATGGATGTGTTCGAGAAACTAAGCGTTGAAGATTCCGAGCGGCCGGGGAGAAAAGTGATCGAGTTTGACCAATTTAAGGTATTTATGAATTGTTGATTTTTTGTGTTTCAGTTTAATCGTGATTATATTTTTCCTTTTTCTTTCAAGTGTGAAAAGTGTTGTTTTATGAAATGACTAACTTTTGACTTTAGCGTGGAGTTGATTTTTGTCATATTAAAGAATGGAAATTTTATGCGCTAGCGGTATAAAGGTCGCGCAACCTGCTGTCAGATTGCTTTTTACATATCAGCTGCGTAGTTTGTATTGTTCCAGACACTATTAACAGACACATCTTCCATTTGCATTGTTTCGAAAAACCACTTTTAAATGTAAATTACGTTCAAGGCGCTTCGAATTGTTAAAAAAAATTTATTCCGGCTTTCATATTAGCTAAAAATAGAACTAGTATAACCAGCAAATTTCCAAATATCCTTTTATGAGGTATATATATTGGTTTTTACTGCAGTAAAATTGGTACATTTATTGGCTTGTGATGCTAAAATGTTGGTAGAAATAAACTTATAGTCTTGGAACTATTGTCTAAAGGAGTTTGATTAACTTCAGTGCAAGTTCAATTACCGTGAAATCGTGAAATTCCAATTTAAAACCCTGCATGGGCTTATATAACTTAGTTTATAAGGGATTTTGAATGGGCTTATAAGCGGAATAAAAAAATGTTTTGAAACGACAAGATACTGTTAAAGGTATCTGAGAAACGAATTAAAGCTAACATGCCATTACATTTTGAGTTACATTTATAATATATTTCATTTGCATCACAATAAATTTATTTTAAAAACATCTATGAAGTATGATATAACAGACTTACATGACTGGAACAACTGGAGCAGAACAGAATGAAAGTCATAATTATTGTTCTAAACTCTGCAACCACTTGTTTATGACTCAGTCACGATCGAATAAAAAACTTTGATGTTTAAAAAGAAATGCAGAAGGAATACAGTAGACAGGCTTATAAACTGAGGGTCTATATGTATCCAGAATAAAATATTCATCACCAAATGGATGGGCACAATATCCAGGGGGGGAATTAAAGTGGGATTTTACGGCACTCCTGGAAGTTAGCTATGCAATGATTTTCAAGTACAGAAATTTTCCCTTCAGCATTACTGGCCTCAAACTGCCTTTTTGGAGGGCAAAGCAAATTTTGCCCCTTTTGTTAAAACACTGGGTGCCACTGGTGAATTTTTAAAAATATTGGGAGGGTACCAAGGCAAAGTATGAATTTTCATTCATTTGACTACAGTGCAACCTACATTGATGTTCTGTTTACTTTAATTTGTAAAATTTTAGAATAACACTCATTGATAATACTATAGGGACAAAAGTTTGGCTTAATGTCAAACAAAACCTATTTGAAACCAGTTTATTAGCCCTAGTTTTGTTCCCAAAATTTCCTCAACCAGTTCTAAAAGCAGTTATTCCACAAAAAGATCACAACAGCAAAGTTTTGCTAGGAAATTGAAATTCTTCACAAGAACTATGTACAGTAGAAGCAGTGGGCATCACAGCAAATTGCCACATTGCAGCTGAGAATTTCAAGGCCTGGAATTATTTTCTATTTACTGTTAAACTGACCCAAACCAGAATTAATGAAATACTGTTGAAGTATTGTTTTTGTGACTGTGCTGTGTCTATGGCTGCAAGTATAATTTATGTGTATCTTCACTCAGAGTATTTGCAATGTTCTATAAAACTGATCTTTATAGTATTTGTCCAGGATCATGTATCATGGCTATTACCAGAAGAAATAGCAAAGAGAGTCTTTAAGGAAATGTGCAATGTGCAAAAACCAAGAAATTTGGATGAACCAAGTAAAGATCAAGTAACAATAGAGGAATTGTTTATCCTTATGTTCAAAGTGCTAAAAAAATCCAACGAAGAAAAATCTCGCATCATCTATTCAGTGACTGCAGATGCCGACTGTATCATCACAACTGCTGATATTGAACATATTCTTATTTTAATGTTGAATTGTTACATAACTGCACTAAAAAAGACTGAAATAGGTTCTAAATGGAAACTCAAAAACAAAAAAGAATCAACTGAAAGATTTGCCAAAATGACTATAAAGGAGCTGCTTGGGGGCAAACCACATCCAAGCTTTGTGGCTGTGGAAGAGGTGCAGCTGTGGCTTGGCAAGGCCCCTCTGGTTGGCCAGCTGTTTGAGGATGTACTAACATCCTGTATAATGAACCCCAGTGGCATACTTAAGGGTGCTCACCATGGCATTTCTGAAGGCTGTGAGGAGACAGTGGAACATATAGAGTATAACAGGTAAGTTACCTAAGAAATAGTTAAAGGGGAACTGACCTTTTCTAAAGTGCCTAAATCTGACCTTGACATTTCACAGCAACATATCTTTGCCCAGTATGTTATTAATTTATAAAAGGAGAGCTGAGCGATTGTTGTCGATTAAAAAAGGATTGTTAAACATTTTTTTTCTTTTATTAATAACATAATGGGCAAAGATGTGTTGCTGCGAAAAGTCCAGGTCTGATTTTGAGTGCTCAGTTTTTAGTTTCTAGGCATACTTTTAGTCCCAACTTATTGTCAAAATGATTATTTATCTTCTCTTTTTATTACTTGTTGAATCCATTTTGTGGAATAGGTTGTTGGGTTATGCCAAAACAAGGAAATTAGCTGGT
>JAOBRD020314187.1:0-21673 GCA_027575215.2 Hydrozoanthus sils | reverse complement strand
CTTTTCGGGTATTACTTTTCTTTCAGGCAAGAAGTCAAACTTCAACGAGAAATTTGGAAAGTCTTCTTTTCTTAGCTCCATCGCGAAAAAAACTCGCGTAGTATAAAGGCACAGTGTGCCTTTATACAAAAATAACGCGTGCTGCATAGCCAATCAAAAAGCACGTTATAACTGCTTTATTTTATTATTAGATCTATAAAATTGTTCACGTACTGATCAGAGAATTAAGCTTAATGGCCGCTGTCGAGATTGAAACAGGAGTAATGGTTTTAAATCTGATATTGTAGACTGCAAAACAGTCCCTTGATCAAACATCCAAGCGCGTTCAACAAACGGGAGTCTCGGGAGAAGAAATGGACGCGCTTACGGAAGAAAAAAAGAGAATGGGGCGAGGGGCGGAAAGAATTTAAAAAATGAAATCCTTTCTGGAATTTTGCGTTCCTCAGAAAACGAAAATCTCCCATTGGAGACAGTCCCTCAAAGGCAGCAGAAGGGTTCGTTTGCTTGTGGTAAAATTATCGGGATTTTTGTTAAAAGACCAACGAAAGGAAACAATTTCTGCCTTGATTTGGCAAAAGTCTTATTTACAAGCTATGTGGCGAGGCGAAGGGAAAATTGAGTACGAGTGCGACCACTGACGGTATTTTAATCATAGTTGTTACAAGCTCCGCTTAAAAACATTATTGCTTTGAGAAGTTTTAAACTTCGAATTATCAAAAGACCATGCCGATGCTTGCAAGTTTTGAAGAGCACTCTTGCTTATAGTCATCGACGAGGCGCACACTGTCTCTCTGTCATCGTTATGTGTGTATGGATTTATTAAAGAATTAATTTGTTTTGTTGTATTTTTTTTTGTTCCCTAACACAATTTTTTCCAAAGAGGGAAAAACTTTGCTCTTATTTTTTTTTCGGCATTAGTTCTTAATAAAACCCGTTATACGAAAAACAATTTTACGTATATTGTGCCGATACATTGAATTTTGGTTGTTATCAAATTCGGTTTTGAATTTTTTTTTTCATCCAGTTCCTGGTACGGCCAGTCGTATCTTCGTGACTGTTATTTTCTTTTGCAAATATAAACCAAAGGCAATTTAAATTTTCCTTGTCAGTTTCTTATTCAAACTTTGAACTAAAATTATACAGTTTTACCTTCCAAATCAGAGGCTCAACTGGAAGCAGACGTTTATCACGTGCCACTTACGGTCGCCCATGAATCAAAGTCAATGTCTTAAAATATAAACTGTTTTAAAATACTTCATACGTCCATAACGTGTCAGAAAATGTTTACAAAACTCTTTTCCATGATCTTATTTTAAAAAAGATAGCAACTAATTAACCCATTTCCGGTGATACTATCTACGTGTAACTTACATATTAACGGAAGAGAAATGAAATGACTGTTGTTTGGCTCGGTTGTCCTGTAGTAAAGTTTTTGATGAGCTAACAAATAGTTTCGACTGAAAGGAAATACATCACACAATACTCAGAAAAGACAGAAGACAGAAGTAGAATTGATAACCAACCGATTATCTGCCATCTATTTCAACATTACGTTCATACATAAAACTTTATATCTTCAGGAAGCATCTCTCTAAGGTATTTTATATTTATAACAAAATTAATTATTAGAAACGCAGTCTGTAAGTAGAAACAAAAGTGTTAATCAAGTCGGGGTTTATTAAAGCACCTGCACTCCAAAGTCTTTTTCTTGTATGTTAAAAAACATCAATATGGGGTTCCAAAAATGTTTTTTTTATGTCTAGAACGATTCATGATTTAATACTCTGCAAAAATGAGGAAAGTCAATCCCATTGCATTTATTCAAAACTATCAAGTAGAACAACAAACATTCCATGTTTGAGGACTTTAAAAAAAACTTTTTTTTCCTCGAGTACAATTTGCAGTTTTACACTGCGACGTCAGAATTAACTGTTGTGTTTTATCATATTTAGTTAGTAAAGCAAACGATTTTTCATCAAGAATAAACATGAACTTTGTTTTTCTACTAAAAGCATTCAAGGGTAGTACTTGAAAAAGACATAAGTAATTCATTTACTAGAGCTAACTTTGCCACTTGGTTTCGAACAAGGCTTCTTGCACAGTTGTGTTAGCGCATCACCAAATCCCCATCCTACCCTCCTAAAACTATCAATTTTAAAATCCCTCTAAGCAATGTTTAACGCGGTAATTCTTACCGTAAAAGCTGTTGGTATAAAGTTTGCGCATTTTCTAACAACGTCCTTCACGAGTTCACATTTGGCTGAACCATCGGTATAGTACAACGAAGCTTTCACGGCCATCTACACACGATATCCAGTTATTAACGTTGGATTTCACCATAAACAAGTCCCGTCCAATCTTCCTCCACAAATTGAAGTCCATAGCATTGCAGTCAGTCTCACCATCAAACAACAGTACATTGTGTTTAAATGATTTGGTCAAAAGCCGATGGCTGCAGAGACATTAGTACTTCGAACGACTGGAAGATGTTGAAATAAACCTGCAAAGTACGTAGTAACTGGTACTGATAAATATCATAAAAGGAATGCTAACTTACAGCCATGCCTAACGTGAGGTCGTTGTTTACTTGTGTGGTTGTACTTAATTTTTTACATCTTTGTTCTCAATAAACATTAGCTTTTCAACTCGGTTTGAGTTTCCACTTTTCTCTCCGTTCTCATTTTCGTTTGCGTTTTCTTCCGTTAGGGTAGCAAAAACTATCCTCGCTAAATTATTCCTTCTCTTCCCATCTATTTCGTGATTATATATTGTTATAACGTGTATAATGAGCTATACACGACAGGTGGTAGCAATTGCTGTTTTGGAGGCTAAGATTGTTAGGCCAAAAAACTTTCCATTTCAAATAAGATTTCAAAAATGGCCTTGTGTCACAATTAAGACCCAAATGAGAATTATGTGCATACCTTTTGGGTGGTATTATAGAAATTGGAGTGTTTCCAAGTTTCGGATCCCTGTTTGGGCGTGGGGTGAGCGTGTTGGCCTGCGTTCCAAAATGCGCAAAGTCCGTATAAGCGTAACTGTAGAATAGTGTCCAGCCTCCTCCTGCCGTTTCTTGATCGCAGTAGACCAGTAGTGTCTGCTGACCGAGGGAATATAATAGTTCTGAGAGATTGTTCCCCCGCGTTCCTTGATGTCTTTAATTTGCAGGGCTTTCAAGGATTTTCTTCTCTTCTAACTAGTACATAAAGTTTAATAGAAAAGTTATTGAACAAGCCGCAAACTAAGCAGTTTGTCAGACAAGATAATGTTGCTGAAATCACAAGAACAAGAATTGAATGGAACTAGTTCAGAGAGTTGCTTAAGGAAACTTGAAATATACAGGCATCCCGTGAAAAGGTTTAAACTACCTTTCTTAAGAAAGGGCGAGAGTTGGTCTTTTGCTCTGAAATAACAGGGACATGAAAAAACGAGTAAAATATTAGCTTATGATTCTCGGTTGGTATAGTGTGTAACAACAGCGTTATCCCGATCAGAGACCAAAAAGGCCGTATTAAACATAGTAATTACCGATAATAAAATAACGCTACGCGGCGCTAGAAGGCGAATCTAAGTATGCTCAGTACTACTGTAACTCTAATGCAAGACACTGTTATTTTTTCCCAAAAAATTATTTTTCATTGATTAATAGAGTAGGAGGAAAGAAAAGGTTTAAACAAAAAATCCTATTACTTGGATGATAATCCTAAACAACTGTACCACTACAATCCAATACAGAGCTTAGTAAGAGCAATGTCAGAAACCACATTTCGTTACAATATATTTCTAAAACATAGAATCAGTAAAACAAAATTTTTTAAAATGATCGACAAAAACTCATAACAAGCCCAGTCTAAAGGTTTGTATTTAATTTGGTAACATCACATTTGACTGATTGTAAAACACGTTTTGATTTTTGGTTTTTACGTGTATAGACAGAGCAACTACGCCTCAAACAGTAAACAGAAACAAAGCCGGCAGAGCCTTTTACCGACCGAGCACAGAACAAATTGTGATTAGCGTATTATTTCTATATGTTCCAACCTTCTAAAATCAGTGGCATAGTTATTTAGACCTCGCTACATTGATTGAAGAACATAGAAATATTGGATCTCTCCCTGTTTCTGGGCAACTCAACATTTTAAAAAAAATCGTACTCTCCATCACGAAGAGAATATATAATTTCTATTTTGTACAGACAAACTGTATATGTTGTTGGAATAAAACACCAAGCAGTTACTATTCATTAGCAGGATGCCAAATGTGTGCATTTCTACAATTGGTTTCGGCTCCATTAAATCCTGTACCAAATGTAGAATGTTCAGTTTAGGAGGAGCATCCCACTAAGTGAGCACAGTAACTGAACAACATTAGTAAAAGTAAGGAAAATAACTAAACTGTTACTAACTGTGACTCTGCGGCACACGCGACATGTCGGACATGTCTAATAGCTATACACGTGTGTTCACAAGGTTTTGAATAACTTACGCGCGGATTTGAAACCATTCAACCATCCTCCCCCACGTTTACACCAGTTTATGGAAGCACGGAAACCATCTTAAAATCAACAGGGACAATGGCATGGAGATACCTAAGGCTTGGCCTGTAACCATGCGCAAACATCAAACACATGTCAGATCCTTTCAGGTTATGCAAGCACGGAAACTATATTTACTCCAACAGAGACAATGTGATTCAGATGCCCAAGGCTTGCCCTACAACCGTGCGCAAACATCAAACACGCGGCAGACCCTTTCAGGTATTGTAAGGCAAGGGAACAGCGGCATTGAGATACATAAGTTCAAACACGTGGGAGATCTTCTCAAGATACCGCTCGCATTTCGCAACGTGCTGATCCGATGCATAATTGGAAAAAAAAGGTCATAGTCTACAGATCGCCTGAAGAAGTGACTAGCAGTGAGCAGTGGAAACGTCGTACCCTCAGCGACTCACATCGTGAGACCAATTTCGCTTAAAGCAATTAACAAGTTTCAAATTCAATTTTCTACTTTTTTTTTCTAAAACCTTCGCGTACCTTATCTGATTTCACCAATCTCTCATAAACAAAATCAACAGTAAAGGAAGAAAACAAAAACTTAAGTGCTTTGTTCAAGGTTTATGGCTTGATTATCAAGGTCGAACATTAACTTCCGATCCAATGTTTCTTCGCATCAGTTCTATGAGGAAGGGATATTACTCGCTCACAAATCGCTTGAGGGCTTATTTAAAAGTTTTTACTTTTGCAAGCGTTTTTGCGATGTGGTAAAATTGCTTTTTAACTTTTGGCTGATTTGGTATTTTGGTCTAAATTCTCACAATCCAAGTTCCTGACAGTCTAAGGTTGTAAAAACATATTTCATGCTTCATCCGATCCTTGTCCTTTACACTTTGATATTTTTATTACTAGCTCCTCGATCGTGAGTGCCACAGTACCATGCCGGTTTTAGTACTTAAGAAATGGATTTTAATGAATCACTTATTCAGTAAAGTTTACTTCTACCGAATCGAAATCCAAAATAAACGATAATTGATTATGAAAAATAGATGCATCTGCTTCATTTTTTTAGTTTCTTTTTTTTAAATTTCAGGACAAAATTACTAGCCCCCGATTGGGCGTTGGTATACTTCCAAAGTTTTCCTAATGCTTTCCGAAATATCTTAAAATTATAATAACGCCTTAGAAACGTTTTTAACCCGTTTCTGATGATTATTGATTATTTCCAGAGATTACAAACTCGAAAAAACGTAGGATACATGTATACGCATGGTTCCTTGTAAAATTTAGAACTAATTTCAGTTGTATGGCCCTATGTGCCACTTAGGAATAAAGAGGACTTGATAAAGTTGAATTCAGCTGTGTTTTCAATTTTTTCCAAATTGTTCTCGTCGAAAATGCATGAAAAGAAAAAAATCCTGAACTTTACTCTGGTCAATGGGATTACCTATACTATATAGTGCATTAAAAACTTGCCTGGTGCATATCTGTTATTACAAAGTTCGCAGTTAGTGAGTTTTATGGCTAACGGACGGGTAACGTAAGAAGGTATGGAATCTCTTACCGAGCCCGACGCCCTGGGCACTCTCGGCATTTTCATTTCATAAAGGCAGAGAAAAAATTATAAATGCCTGTAGTTCTGAACTAGGTGCTGTTGCTTTGTATTTTTCGCCTATATTTTTCTTTTTTTAGATTAGGAGTACTTGGGCGCTGTAAAAAAAAGTTACAAGCATATTTTTCTTTTCATTTTGTTAATAATATACCAGAATATACGGTCAGTTTTGAAAAGAGGTTACACGTGTTCAGTAACATGTAGTTATGACATTCACGTGGAGCTTTAAAATATGAAGAGGCCAGCAGGTAACTGCATTCTACTCCTAGGTAACGTTTGTTCATCCACAAGTTAAAGCGCGTTACACGTTTTACAAATTACATGTTAAAACATATATAATCAAGAGTTAACACCAAGATATAGTCATTCAGGTGAGAGTGGAGCCGTGAGGGTAAGTAAAAAAAATAATTTGATAAAAAATGAAATGCTAAACCTCGCCAGATAGCTTCCTTGTTGCGCGTTAGTTCATCAGGCCATATATGCTCTGAGAAAGGGCTTTCTGATCTTTCCACAGCGAAGCGTGCAACGTTTCGTGTGGTTGAGCTTTTTCGTGTGATTCGTTGCTTGCAGAAGCGCAGAAAGTCGGTTAGGATCGATTTCGCGTGTAACAGTTTCAGAGATGGTTTCACGGTGCAGTTCCTCCGTTGAAAACATCGTTTCATCGTGCATGTACTATCCACCTCTAATGTTCCATTTTTAGTTGACCGTGGGTCGCGTGCCTAAGTTACTCGCCGAGGCAAACAACATATTTTTGCTAAAGAGCTATCTACCACAACTATTATTTCACAAGTATTGCATATTGACAGAAATAGATTACACTTTATTTCTTAAGCCAAGTTAATACATAAATTCAGATTAAAATTGTTTTGGTTCTGTAATAAATGAAACTGTTTTGCATCAGTTTTCATTAAATAATGAAAATACTTTAGATTTTTTTAGGTTGGCTCCAACAGTCTAAGCCTGTGTTCACAAAGACCAGTCCAAAAGTTCAGATTATTATTCTGCTCTTTTAAGACACTCAGCCTCGGAATCCTTGGGGAGTTAGATTAAAATATTAAACTTATTGTAAACAAAATCAATCAAAATTGTTTAAAGTTTCATATCATAAACCTTAAGAACTCATGCAGTCCAGTTCTCGCGAATCTCTCAATATTCCCTGTTATTCAAAATTTATTTTTAAAGATATAAGTCTAAGGAAAGCCAAGGGAATGAAGTTCTTAGCTTTATATATTGCTTTCAGCTGTATTCAAATCGAAATCAGTCTAACACTAAGACTATTAGTATTACGCATTTAGTTATATTTTAATTTGCTCACTATTCTGTTCTGTAGAGCAAAGTGAAGCAATTATATTTGTAGTTGAATGTAGTACATCCATTTTCCTAACCAACTATTGTTTATTTTGGATTTCTACAGAACTAAATAAATTTTAAATATGTGATTAAGATTGATTTGTAAAGTGCTTAAACATTAGCACTATGGCACTCACGATCGAGGAGCTGATAAATTATGAAAGTGTTCACGACGAGGATCGATTGAAGCAGGAATTTGTTTTTTGGTCGGGCTGACCCGACTCTAGGTTTACCTTTTTGCCAATCTATCAGTCGTGTTTGTAATTGGCCGGGAACAGTCACATGATCAACCAACTACCATAACACGTTGTTATAGTCGTCACACGTTAATGTTATGATAGCTCACTACGAAGAAGGAAAGTTTGCTCTGCTGGAAAATTTATCAAGTTCTACTTCTATTCAGGAATCGATCGACAAGAGGAATAGTCGATAGACCCGTCATTGATAAGTTTATGTAAAGCGTCGTATCATGTATTGTCAGATAGTTCTGTCAATGATATTTTCTTTTTGATTATGTTAAATAAAATGATCGCAGTCTGTTTGTACATGTTGCATTAAATTGAAGCCTAAAATACTTCCGTTGCGTATAATGTAGCCCGACTACACGCTCGTAGAGCGTCTTAGGTTCAATCATAGACTGTCAGGAACTTTGGATTGTGAGAATTTCGACCAAAATAACAAATAAGCCAAAAGTTAAAAAGCAATTTTACCACGTCTCGAAAACGCATGCAAAAGTACAAAACCTTAAAAAAGCCCTCAAGCGATTTGTGAGCATGCGCATCTCTCCTTATGGAATATTTAAAAAATATTGCATAAGAAGTTTATGTTCGACCTTGACAATCAAGTGATAAACCTTGAACAAAGCACTTAAATTTTTATTTTCTTCCTTTACTATTGATTTGGTTTCTGAGAGATCTGTGAGGTCAGATAAGATAAGAAGTATTTTATTTCGTAACTTATTTTAACATTTGCAATTTGTTTTAACATTCCTCATTTTCGTTAAAAGCAATTAATGCTTTAAATGAAAATGAAGAAGGATAATATGGTTAGGTAAAACTGACAGTGTTCAGTTGTCTCACAATATGAATCACTGAAGACGCGACGTTTCGACTGCTCACTGCTAGTTTTCTTCAAGTGATGTGTAGACTATGATCTTGTTTTTCCAACTGAATAGACATCGGATCGGCGCGTTACGAAATGCGCGCGGTATCTTGAAAGGATCATGTTGCGGTGTGCCACAGTCAATAACAGTTTAATTCTTTTGCTTACTTTTACTAATGCTTTAAGTTACTGTGGTCACTTAGTGGGTGGCTCCTCCCGAATTGTTTTACAGTCGGTACAGAATTTGATGGAGCGGAAACCAAGTGACGAACAGTAACTGCAACTGTTTTGTGTTTCTAAATTTCAAGAACATCAAATACAGTTTGTCTGTACGGAATTTAAATTATACATCCGCTTCTTGGTTTCCTATAATAAACTATTTTTTATGTTTTCATCAACCGAGCACAGATCATATTTTGATTAGTATATTATTTCTAAATGTCCTAATCTTCTAAACCCCCTTAGGAACAGTGGCACAATAATTAAGACCTCGTTGCACTGATTGAAGGTCATATATAGAATTATTTTAATAATAAGATAATAACTAAGTAATCTATGTCCTTCAATTAGTGCATTGAGGTCTAATTATTTTGCCACTGTCCCTAAGGGGTTCTAGAAGATTAGGACATTTAGAAATTATAATGCGCTAATCACAATTTGATCCGTGCTCGGTCGGTGAAACAACCGCTTTAACATTTTTCTTTTTACTGTTTATGGCGTAGTGGCTCTGTCTACAAAGTAAAAATCAAAAACCCTTGAAAAAGACTAAAAAGGTCTTTTACAAACATGAGAAATATGACCTTACCAAGTTCAATATAAACCTCTAGATTCAACTTGTTATGAATATTTGTCGATAATTTAATTAATCAAATTATATTTTACTGATTATATGTTTCAGAATTATATCGTCACAAGATGTGGTTTCTGGCATTGATCTTAATCAGCCATGTACGGGATTGTAGTGGAAGAGTTGTTCAAGATAATCATCCAGGTAATAATATTTTACGTCTAAGCCTTATCTTTCCACTCTTTGAATCAATGAAAAATGAGTATAATTACAATAGTAGCCTGCTTAATAGATTTCTAGTTCCGCGTGGCGTTATTTCATTATCAGCCTATAGGGCTTTTTTGGCCTCTAAACGGGATAGTTCCGCTTGTTATTACACAACCACTAACCTCGTCTTTTCATGCATGTCCCTATTATTTTAGAGCAAAGACTAACTCTCGCCATTTCTTAAGAAAGGTAGCATAAACCTTTCCACGGGATGGCTGTAGGTGAAGTTTCCTAAACAGCAATTTTGCAGCAACTCCAATAGCCTTATGCATGTTTACGTCGAACACCCCTAAGCCTCGCATTCGAATCACGAAAGTGTCAATATTTTCGTAAATCAAATCCAAAGCGTCCACAAATGAAAACAATTCCTTCGTGAACACGGTTTGCACGTGCAAAATGCTCACACCTATTTCTTGAATACGAGGCTTGGGGGTGAATTTGCCTAGTTTGACGTAAATGTGCATAAGGCCTATTCTTGTAATTTCAGCTTCGTTATCTTGTCTGATAAACTGCTTAGTTTGCGGTTTGTTCAATAACTATGAAACTTTATGTGTCAGTTGGAAGTGAAGAAAATCCTGGAGAGTCCTGCAAAGACATCTAGGAGCGCGGAGGAACAATCTCTCATAACTATTATATTACCCTCGGTCGGCAGACACTACTGGTCTACTGCGATCAAGACACGGCAGGGGGAGGCTGGACACTAGTCTACAGTTACACTTTTACGGACTTTGAACATTTTGGGACGCAGGCCAACGCGCTCACTCCACGCCCAAACAGGGATCCGAAACTTGGAAACACTCCAATTTCTACAATACCACCCAAAAGGTGTGCACAGAACTTCTCATCTGGGTATTAATTGCCACACAAGGCTGTTTTTGAAGTCTTTTTGAAATGGAAACTTTTTTTTGGTATTACAATCTTAGCCTTCATATCCGCATTTGCTACCACAACCATTGTGTTTTAGTTCATTATATATGCTATATCAATAATTTGGAAGGAACGAAGAAATTTAGCGAGAACAGTCTTTGCTATTCAAACGGAAGAAAACGCAAGCGAAAATGAGAACGAAGGGAGAAATTGAAACTCAAACGGATATCAAAAACTAATGAAAACAAAGATGTAAAAGAAAATAATTGTAACCACACTAGTAAACAATGGATTCGCGTTAAGCATGGCTGTAAATTAGCATTCCTTAAATTATGATATTTATCAGTACCAGTTACTACGTACTTTGCAGGCTTTTTTCAATATCTCCCAGTCATTCGAAGTACTGCTTGATATTTCTGCAGCCAAATAATTTACGAACAATGTACTGTTACTTGATAGTGAGACTGACTACAATGCCATTGACTTCAAACTGTGGAAAATGATTGGACAGGAATTTATGGTGAAATCCAACGTTAATAACTGGATATCGTGTGTCGATGGCAGTGGAAGCCTTGTGTACTATACCGATGGTTCAATCAAGTGCAAACTCGTGAAGGACGTTGTTAGAAAGAGCGCAAACGTAGTACCAACAGCTATTACGGTAAGAAATACCGCGCTAAACAGTGTTTACAGGACTATGTAAAATATTAGATTTGAGAGGGTAGAATGGGAACTGGGTTATGCGCTAACCACTGTGCAACAAGGCCCTGTTTGGAATCAAAAAGTAAAGCTAGCTCTAGTAAATGGATAACTGATGTCGATCTTTTCAAGTAATACCTTATTAGAAAAGTAAAGTTCTTTCCAAGGACATTGAAACGGGATTGATACAAATCTTGTTTATTCTTGATTAAAAATTGTTGCTTTGCTAATTAAAAATAAAAACAAAGCACAAGGGATGATTCAATCCCATGGAAGCCGACATGATACACCGACTTCTGACTTCGCAACGTGAAACTGCCAATTGTCATCGAAGAAATAAAAAGCTTTTTGTTAAATCGCTTGAAAACGAAAACCTCTTTTGTTTTACTTGATATTTTTACAATAAATGCAAGCAATAAAACAGTTTGAACATGTAAGGCACTATAGCTGATTCTTTTGACAGTTTCTCGTTGTGAAGTCAGACGTAAATGCAGCATAGCGACCTCCATTGGATTGACTAGTGTTTTCTTTACTCACTTTTGTAGAATATTAATACACGAATCGTTTTACAAAGTGCATTTTTGGAATCCCAAATTGAAGTTTTTAAGCTTTTATTTTTATAGGAAAATAACTTTGAAGTGCAGGTTCCCTTTGTAATATACCCCGATACAATTAACACTTTTGTTTTTAATTACAGTCTGTGTTTCTAGTCCCGGGAGACAGTCCTTCTGGACCTGGTCTCTATGTTCAAAGAGATTGGCAAAAGGCACCATATCTTGGTGGCTATTACGATTTTTCTTCGAGCACAAGTAAGGAAAAATCCTGAAGAGTAGATACACTTTTGGAAGTTAAATACTCAAGATTGATACATAAGGTCTCATATATTATTGCGTATAACAGGGTCGGAATATTCGTATTTTCTTTAAAATTTGTTGTACAATAGCATTTTAAATTATTTTGTCATAACAATATTATAAGTTGCATATAGTATATTATTGTTTTGCTAAGGCGTTCATGGTAATAATTTAGTAATGCTATATAAATAAAGATTACTTTTATTATCAGTATAGATAACTTTTTCATGCTCAATAAACTAACCCTATTCAGACTGTGGAGAGGGTGGAGGGGGTGGGGGTGGGGAGTCGTGCCATTTCCAAGTGGGAAACTCTGAAACTTTTCCATTATTTTATGACAGACCACCAAATTTTCGGATTTTCCTAAAATCTGTTTGGCAGTGCATATTGGTATTAGTGATTTAGAGTCAAGTATTTTTGAGTTACCGTGGTAACAGGATTTTGACTGACGGTTTCTTTCCACTTTCTGCTTTATTCGTTAGTTTTAGTTTAATTGAATTGTTTCCCTACTGTTATGTAAATCACATTTAGTTATGAAGGAATTTCTTGTAATTTCCAGTATGCGGTTGCTTGAAAATATGACGTCAATGATGCATTTTTTGCTCAGTTTGTTTTCCAATAGTGGTAACTTGCGGGCAATTTGTGCAGTTTTTATTACAACGAATAATGGAACTTTACTCAAGAGTCAAAATAACATAAAATTCATGTTTTTAAAACCTATAATAGTACCATGTAAATTAGGCCTTTGAAAAGACTTTTTAATATATTTAAGGATTATGATCGTTAAGAAAGAAATATAGCAATGATTCAGACTTTATTATTTTTTTTAGCATCCGTTTAGTGTTTAGAAGTATTAAAAAATCATCTGTTACAAAGCCATAATTTAGAAAGCCAAAGAAATACCAAAAAAGTCCAAAATTTGTGATTTTTTTGGTAATTTAATTGTACGCGTACGTGAATCGAATTAGCTACTCATGTTCTATCTATTTACCCCCCGAATTTCATGGCAATAGTATCTATAGATACAAATATATTAGGGGGGTAGCAAAAAAAAACATCATTCTAGCTTGGAGATTGATGCTGTCGTTGGATTATAGTTTCTCTAACTTAATCGGTTTCTCAAAAATTTTACAAATTAGTTTAGAAGTAGTTTTTTTTTAATATAGATAAAAAAAATAAATATCACATCATAAGTTGATTAAGTGTTAAAAACCAAAATTAAAAAAAAAAGCACTCTTAGTAAGATCAAAATAAAACCTTAAACTTAAATAAGATCAGCATTTGGCAAGAAAAACAGTTTCGGACCCTAAAAAAGTACAAAAAATCGTAAACAATTCTACCGAGGTTGTTTTCTGTTGTTTTTGTTAATGCTGAGCGACTATTAACCTATTACTTCTCCATTAATTCATTTAGCTGGCAGTTATCCAACTCATGACCCTTGTGGAAGCGATTTGAGGGGCGTTTCAATAGCTCCCCCCAACCCAAACCAGCCTCATGGGAACATCTACATCCGTTGAGCATTTGTATCGCAGAAGAGAAAAACCTCGGATCTGAAAGTCGCCCTTGCTAGAAAGAAAGTGTGAACTCATTTAATATCGCGATGGTTGCTCTGAGCATAAGCAGTGATTCTTATTTTCAGACGTGGATAAATGCAACTGACACGATGCTAAAGGTTTTCGGAATAACATCAGTCTCTTCATTTAATAATGGTTACTTTAAGAAAATGTATTTGAAATGGGTTTATTGTTGTTTTAAAGGAGGCAATAAAGGTTATTGAAACTCTAGAGAAAACTTATTCTTATTTGTCAACCTTGTAATTGCTGATCTCGTGTAGGCAACATTTATTTAGATCCAATAAGGTTATTGTGCATGATCGGGAGGCACTAAGACTAGATATAAGTATTTTTTGATTGCTTAGCTTCGCGCTTCTCTTTTTTCTTATATTGTCTCTCTTTAAACTTGGCTGAACTATGTACGATAGACGTTATACCACTGATCGTGAAGCTTTGAGACCCGCGTTGATTTTGAGCTTCCTTTTATTGATTTAATAGCATCCATGAAAAGCCAAATAAGCCCAATTGTTGTAGCGAGGTTTATGAATTATCTTAGAATTTAAAAATACAGTATTCATGATGTGGGTGTCAAAATATACATTGGGTCGGAGAGAACTAATGTCAGTAAGGCGGAATAAGGAACTAATATCTTTAAAATGTTCGCAAGAAGACAAGTGTCGGAACTTTGTTGGAACTATTTGAATAATTTTCTTTTCTTTTGACATATGCTGTATCCATACCGACATTTTTATCATTGATTCTAAATATGTCTTAGTTTTCAATCGCTAAATACTGCTTGCTCATGATTTTCAGTTTTATAGTTCAAACTGGAATAAAATCTAAAAATTGGAAATCCAAGATGATGGCCAACGATAGTCATAATTTTTTCTTCATTTAAAATTTTCGCTGCCATTTTTTTAAGAATTGCCCTGAGATCTTGAACATTGTTCGGTTTTTTTTTCAATATCTACTACCTATATTGGTTTAGCACATCAGTTCATTTATACTTTACAGTAAAAAGACAAAACGTTCTTAAATAAACATCCGGGTGTTTTGCTAATGAAATGATTTGTTGAGATTACTGAGTTCGGAACAACTCGTCGTAACACTTTTCTCATAAAGCGTGTTGAAGCCACGTTAACCTTAGAAGTACATGAAAAACGTAACTATGGTATAATCTGGTTGTAACTGTGACAAGTCATTCAGGTAAAAATTTTCTTTGTTCAGATTACGGATCCGTAAAATCTCATAAAACTTCCCTTGTGTCCTATTTAATTGATGCACCATGAAAAAGGAAGTTTACGAAGTACAGTATTTATCGTGTACTCCGTGTCAAATTTCATATTCGACCAACTACGAGCTATATCTAAGAATCTAAGAAAGAAGAAAAAAGCATTCTATGCGCTTAGCTTAATTTACCTCCCCGTAATTTTTAAACACTATGAAAAAATTAGAACAATTCATTGGGATTCATTCTAGCAGAGGCTTAAAAAGCACTTTGTCTGTGTAAGTTTAAACATGAAAAATTTGTTTGGCGGAGTGTTTTTGTTCTTTGCATTCTTATAAAATTGCGCCTTACTTTCTTCTTTGGTTAAATTTTTAGACTCATTTAGCATTCATTTTTAGCTACATAACGAACTCGTATAAATCCGGAAAACCATCTGCTCTTTCTAGTCGAAGGTGATAACTGTCAAAAAAGCTTTCAACGTAAACAGCTTCTGATAAATTAAAGCTCTCTAAAATGTTCACTAATTGAACAGCAAAAAAAATCGATTTTATCTTGCAAAAGTTTAACGATCTACAGAATTGGATTGAATAAAGAGATTCATCCATCCTTAATGTGCAGTTTCACAGTATAAATAAAGGGTGTAAAATGGAAGAGAGTGTGTGTACATAATAGATTAATAATGTGCACCAAGAAAAAATTTTAATGTGTCATGGTGAAGAGAAACGATTTGTGAAATATATTAAAACTAGAGTGGCTATTCTTTAAGAGTTACGGGCAGAAAATCCGAAAGCAATCCTGAATAGTGACCTTTTGCAGTATTTACCTATAAATGCTTAGCTTTTTTAGCACGCACAAGACTGTCTAATTTATTTGAAACCTGTGTTGACTCTTTTTGATTGAACTTGCGGTTGTTGTCAAAGATTCCCGTTTACACCTTCTACATCATATATTTAGATTCTCTTGGTAATAATATTTTTTTCTCCAAAACGCTATTATTCAATAAGAACCAGTAAATTTGGCCGATTTGAGCCTCTGTGTGATTTTAAATCGAATGAGCTAAGCTTAAAGCAATGCAATACATGTATTAGAAAGCAAATTGTTTGACGGGCACACCGAGGATTTATCGTGAATTCGCCTAACCATTAATACAATGATTACAAGGAACTAACTCGGTCTTGGCAAGTATATACGTGTACGGTGTACAATCTAAGGCAGTGACAATGATCAAAAGGAATAATTACTGCGAATTATTTTTTATCCATTCTCTATTGTTAAGTTATGTTAAGGTTGAAGCTGAGAAAAATCTTTTTTTAAAAAAAAAATTGCTTTTGAACCCGAGCTTCTGTTCTGAAATTTTGACCAATCTGAGCCCTCATTATTCATATAGATTTTTAAAAACGTGTAGTTTCGTTTTGAAAATTAACTTCCGGGCGTTAGTTAAACCAGAGGTTAGACACAAACACACAGTTTATTAATGTTGTGGTCCAATTTTACCCTTGGTTTAAATATTATTTTCCTTTTTTTGGACATGGTGATGAATGATAATGAGTTAGAAACAGGAAAATAAAATTCAAACTATAAGCTAGGACATGCACAATTGAACCACAACATATATACTTTCTATCAAGTAAGTAACTAAAAAAAGAATAGGCAGTCCAAGACTGCATGTGGCTACTGCTTTTAATCCTTGGAATATTCCAGCTTAGCTTTAGGGCTTTTGTGTTCTAAAGGTTGTTAATTATCGAGTCTTTCCGGAAGACCTTACAGCTCGCTCTCTTACGGGAATTTTCGGCTTTATCGAAAGAGATTACACATATTTTTATAAGGAAATTATATAGAAGAGACTCAAGTTTTCCTAACAGTTAAGTCTTTACCTTAACGAAAAAATTGAGGCCTCGCTTCGAATGTAAAGTAATCATGTTTATTCACAAAGAAACTAATTAGTCGCTTCAAGACACCAGGCAAGAAGAACGTATCTTCGCTGCAAACTTGCAATACCGTTTTGACTTTTCTACTGATTGAATTCAGATATTGTCACATTTGATCTTACACAAGGGCTGTAAAATGTCCTAACTTTTCTCGACCAAAACAGAATCTAACAACACCGAATCAAAAACGTGTTGCATGCAGTGATCTATTTATAAACTTGTAAGCCCTTTAAAACAATCAAATTGTTTTAAAACTTGCTGCAAATCCCGTCCTGACATGATTATTTGCCGTTTATAACGGATTCAAGAAATAAAATTGCAGACTTTTGCGAAATTTAACTAAAAATATGTGTAGAACTTATCTAAACAAATTACAAATGAAGTGTCAATAGGTTGAAACACTTAATACATACAAACATTTGATTGCTACAACAGAAAGATTGAAAAGTTCTTCATAAAAATACTCCGTAAATGCGTAGACAGCTTTGTTCTTATTGTTGAATGGTACAAGCTCATTTGCACGACGGCAGAGTTAAATATAACATCAAAGTATATGAATTGAGTCAGTGTTTAAACTAGGAAACAAACTAACCTGTAACACTGTTGACAAGAATACAATCGACACATTGTTTGAATGCCGAGCATATTAATAACTGCTGCAAAAAATCATGAAGACATCGTATAACATGTGATCTCTTTTGTGTTTCTCGAACAGCTATGAGAAAAGTGGGCGACCAACAGGAAGTCTCTTGAGCAAAAGCGTCTTCAGTAACACGCATCACGCGCTCATAATGGCGGTCCTTCAGGCATCTTAGTTGTTCGGCAAAATATCACTTTCTTTTGGAAACCTTTAAGTTTACGCCTTCAAAAGTTCTTTGGTAATCAATACTGAGCACAGTGTTTGAATTGTGTCCCTGGTTTGTGATATGAAATAACGACTAAATATCACAAAGAATTAAATCTTTTCCCTTCAATCGGCAATCGCATGGAGAAGAATGACGCAGCTCCAATACTCTTGCAGTAGAAATTGCAAAAAAAACATATCGGTAAAACTCGTTTTCACAGATCGGTCGCCGAACGCTCGTAGTACATACACGAAACAAACCCGATATCCCTTGTGACTCATTCGACAAAAAAACGAATTTCTTTTGACCAATATCGCGGCCAAAAAGCAGAAGATAAACCGAAGATTTGAGTTACATTACTTACATCCAAAGCGATGACATAGAGGATACTGTTTGGTAATCAGGCATTAGCCACAATAACAATTTTCATACATTTTAAAAGTTTGTTTTAATCCTTAAATTTAGAGCCTTACGCTCCGTAAGAATAAGTTACTGTTGTTAACATTCACCATGTATTGTAAGACTGCGTATACAGTGATTTATTATCAAAAGCCATTTTGTTGTTGTTATAGGCAAGATATGCATAATCTAATTGATTACAGTGAGTGTTATACCATACATAACAAGTTTAGCTTTTTTTCTCTTTTAGAATACCATCATCAGCATCAAAAAGATTAGACCATCGGCATAGTTAATAAAAAAGAAAACTATAAGCATCTGGATTATCAGTTCACAAAGAACTGCATAATTTTGCCACATTCTAATATGCTTATCTATGAACAAGTATGAACAAGTTTTAAAATACATCGCATGATTAAGCCTCAATTGTTTTTCTTGTCTTTGGTGTTGCAGGCAATCAAATTTTTTTTATGAGTTATTAGTTGCAAAACCTCAATCATCTTTTTAGTGGTTAGCAGTGGCAATTGATATTCGGTTTCTACCCGTGGCATTCAAATTTGATATTATTCTTAAACAGATTTTGTGGAAAGCTGATTATTCATGTTTTTTAGTCCTTTGTTAACTGATTGCAGAATCTGAATAAAATAATCTCAATAAATCTAAATAAGTTATTATCGAAGCCCCCTTCAGACAACTATAGCTATCCCGCTTAAATAGCGACTTGCACTAAAATCATCTGGGCATGCCAACACAATTTATAAGCCATATAGTAATAATGACAATGGTATTAATAACAATAATAGTAATAGTAATAATAATAATAATAATAATAATAATAATAATAATAATAATAATTTCATATTCATACTGCGCACTTTTCATAGAAGAAGCTCAAATGCGCATTACAAATAGGTTTAAAATATGAATGAAATTACAAGATTCTGAAAAAACTACTTGAAAGCCTACATGGATGGGTGAAATCAGAAAGAAAAACAAACTGAAACATTAAATAAAACAAGATAATTCAAACATTAAAAACTTCCATCTGAAAATTTAAATTTATTTGTTAGTATGCTTAAAAGGTTTTTATTAATTAATAATTCAAAAGTTTTTATATACAAATAAAATCTTCTTTAAGTAGGCTTCCTTAAGAAGGTGTGTTTTCAGTAATATAACAATTTAAAAGTTCCAAGGGTTTTGACCTTGCTAAGTTTGCTTGGAAGCTTGTTCCACAGTGAGGGGACTGCCACGCAGAATGCTCTGTCTCCAAGCGTCAGCGAGGGTTTAATGATTAACCTCGCCGCTGCATTTGAACTATCTGCAGTTTATCTAAGTCAATAGCGTGTGCCATGAAGCAGACTATAACAATAGTCTATCGCGAGGCGTTATGAACGCATGAGTTAGGGTCTCATCAGTATCATGACTTAAACACTTCCTTATGCGTCTGCTGTTGTAGAGATGGCAGTAAGCTGCCTAGCGTACGGGGTTTATTAATTATCATCTTGTGATTAAGGTAGTATGCAATTGAGCATAGGGGAATGAGTGCCGCCTGTCGTACTACTACAAACAATGCAGAAATATTGCTTACTAACGATTTGAAGCTTATAAGAATTTTCTTTGTTTTTAGACCATAGCTCTTTCAAGATCCAAGAGCAAAGTTAAGTTAATTCACGCGCCCTTTTAAAGAAGCATGACGTTTGGTAACAGCCGTTGTTCAGATGTCCCGGCGCCGATGGATCTTTCCTATCTTACCACGATTCTATCGTTACTCTTACTACTACTGACTATACCTGGAAATCTACTGGTGCTGCTGACTGTTGCTAAAAGCCAAGGCAGAGAGCTGCGAACACCGTTTGTTTTTCTATTGGCGAATCTTGCTGCTGCAGATTTCATTGTAGGCAGTGTCACTGAGCCCATATCAATTTATGCGCATGCTCGAGAGATCCTAAAACTCGACATGAGATTTGCAGCAATCGCTATCCATTTCTCCTATTTTCTATCCTGTACAGTTTCTGTGTTAAGTTTAGCCGGGCTTACAATTGATAGATATGTTGCAATATCACGCCCGTTTTGGTACCGTGCAACCGCAACACCAAAAAAAGTTTTAGTGGTATCCTTGGCAATCTGGGTGTTTTCTGGTACCCTTGTCTCTTTATACTTTAAGATTGGCTACATTCCTTTTGCCTTTGTTTTTGCCAACACCGCTATGGCTTTTACTCTACTTATTATTCTTTTTACTTACTGGGGAAGTTTAAAAATGCTCAACGCTTCCCTTGTGAAACTTATCGCTGGTCAACCCAATGGTGGAAGAGCTGCAGCGAAAATAGCTGCAAAACGTGAAAAGAACTTTACCCAAACGTTTCTCATAATGCTTCTGTTTCTTCTTGTCTGCTACGTTCCTGCTGGAGTTCTGATTTATCTGATGAATTTCTGCTACACGTGCAGCTGCATAGCAATCCACTGGTTTCGGGATCTACAGTTTGTGTTTGTGTTGGCAAGTTCAGCTATCAATCCATGTGTTTATGCATTGCGATTGCCAAGTATGCGGAGGAGAGCAGTGCAGTTGTTTTACTCGAGGAACAGAATAAGCCCTAGATTTAGGAGTGAAAGTTTGTCCAGCAAGAAAGGTCCCATCACGGTAAGACAATTGTTAGCAATTAAATGGTGGTCAGTTATCGATGAAGTCTTTTGAATAGGCAATATACAAAAAATAGGAAAAGACACCCAAATTACCCCTCGACACTCTTTTATAGATACTAAATATTTACAAAAGAAACAATATCTATGCTCTTACAAAAAAATTGTAGCATAATGAGTGTCGCAAATACATGCTGAAACACATAAGGGACGGACGTGCGTGTTTCTGTGTGTGGAATAATGTATAAAAATATTGCAGGGCCAACCCAGACAGAAAACAAAAATTGCATGCCAAACTTCTATAAAGAGAATGTATAGGAACGGGCAAAAAGTTTTTTTTTTTCTGAAGCTTGATTGAAAAAAAATTGTAGAAAAATCATTCTTCCACTTCTCCCCCTTCGTCCCCCCCTACCCCCACGAGATCGCCTGGTCCGTCCTTAACCTCTACATAAAAATTCGGTCGGTCATAAAGCAAAACCAGTAATCTATGATGGTGGATTTACTACTTGTGAGGTTTACAGTCTTCGCGAGTTTGCCTCTTAACGCTGCCGCAAAAGTAATGTTTTGAAGTATAGTTTAAAATGAAGTCGCTTATGGGCAAGTTTGATGGAGGTTGGTTTTGAGACAAAACAAGTGGTAATTAGAGTTGATAAAATTTAAATCAATTCCACTGAGCTACAGTGGAAGTAACCCAAGGCAATTAAACTGATGTTTTGAAACATCGTTTTTCAGGCTAAATACTTGGAAACGACGTAAAGACAACAAGTACTACTTCGGAAAACACCAAGATGAAAAGGAAGAAAGAAAAATTCGAGAATATATCCTCAGGCACCCAAGTCTCTACAAAAAGAAGATTTCCTGAAGAGAGCGAATAAAACTCGCTGGGTAACAATCCTTTTTAAAAGCAACTTACGCCGTGCTAGAAAAAAATGACGTAAATGGTTTGACTATTCAGCCCAAACTACAGTTATTATGATTTTGTTATCTCTTGTATTCAACAAAAACATTTTAAAACAACATCAAGCCTACGAAACGCCGAACAAGCCAAGAGTAG
>JAOBRD020314080.1:0-21682 GCA_027575215.2 Hydrozoanthus sils | reverse complement strand
AATATTAATAATAGTGATAATAATAAAAATAGCAAAAAATAAAGTTTGTGAAACTAAGAAAATCAAATTGAGCTTTGCCGGGTTTTTGTTGTATGAGTGTGTGTAAAAACGGAAAACGTTACTTTAATTTATTCAATTGATCTGAAGCAGCGAATAACATTTGCCGTCCACAACGGAAATAATTAGAACTCAATTGTTTATCTTCGTCTTGAAAAATGCAACGTTAAAATTTGAAAACTCAACTACTTCGAGAAGGAGCTTTCCTCTTAAAGAGTAACTCGGAGAAATAAAACTGTAAGTTAACCTTACAAAGCGGGAAAGAGAAAAAAAACAATATGCCTTTTTCTCAATCGCCTTCTTGAGACTTTTAATCGTTTGCCTTTTGAATCTTTACAAAAGTTATCGAGACACAGTTGCACCGATTACAGCAACAGCAAACAAATAACACAAAGTCTGCATTTGCACAAGAACTTGTTGACAAACATTCATCAATTGGAAAAGTAAAAAAGAAATTTTGGCATAAAAAGTAATATAATAATCGCTATAAGCTAGCTCCAAAAAGAACTTAAGAAAAAAAAAAATTACGGGACCGAGCATGTTTAAGTTACTAAGAGCGACTAAATAAGGAGGGAGTTGGTGAGAGTTGAAAGAGATGGTAAGCGCGAAGTAAGAGCACATTCTTGATAAAATTGAGCACCATGCTTCAAGTCAGACAATATATAGTCATGATCTATTGAAACGCGAAGAAAAACTTTGCACAAATTGCGACACCTACACAACCAAAAAATAAACGTCTCCTCTTCATGGTCTTTCTTTCTGAATTGCTTAAACTGTTATGGAAATTTTTCATTGTTCAATAATGGGTTTTTGCGTACGATCACGACTCACGGAAGAGCAACCTCACACTTGAGTCATCTAAGATGACAGGATTTGTAAATTTATGCCAGCAAATATATTTGTGTTCAATGCGCTTGCGCATAAAACACTATGCTATCATGTAGTGTAACAATAGAAAGTGTTTACGTCCCTTGGGATTTCTCGAAGCGACGAGGCTTTTCTCGAATATTTCTTCGTGCCGTTGTCGACTCTTCCGCGACGGCAAATGAGACGCCGAACAACCAAAACCGTAAAATTGTTGATCAGCCAAAGCGTTTTGACGGCTTATTGTTTTGAAATTTTAAAACTAAGAACTATAGTACTAGAAATTTGGTAAAGCTAGTGAAATTAGTTGTGTCTTTTTGACGTGCGATACTCTCAGTCTCGTCCACAGCTACTCAAGTGTAACAACCGCACAGAATCCTATAAAATGTTATACGTTTCAGAGCATGTTCGTTTAAATGTATTGGCACGTTTCCTTTTTTCCCTTCTAGTTCCCTTTCATCAAATAGTCCAATATTTAAGAATAACTCGTGGTATACAAGATCAGCCATTCTATTCAATAAGTCGCATTAAACACGTGTACGCATCGCAGACCTATTTTTTTTCATGTGTTCAATTTTTTATTTTCATGTTCATGTTTTGATATATGTTTTCGAAGAGATATTTTCGCTGGAGTGTTTGCCAGTCTCTTTTGCGACAGTTAAAAAAAACGCGGCTCTCTTTTAGCAATAACATTTTGAGCACATTCTGATCCAAGAAAATACTTGGCTGTCAATTTTTAATTAGAGCTGGTTTTACTGAAAAAAATATGCCTAGCCCGGACCAAAACAAGCAAAACCTCATAGCGATGTTAAAAACATAGGACATGTGGGTTTTTGTAATTGGTTTACCTCAAAAGATTTTTTTAAATTGTTATCACTTCGAGTAAAACCACTTTATTGGTTGAACCTAGATAATCAGATTCGAAACTGGAAAACAAATTTTGAAAGTACCTGTTCTTGTTTATAACTGAGATTTGGTGCAGCTCTGAATACAGGTAAGTGATGTATTTTCAGTGTCGTTCTCAATCACAAAATGTCGCGCAGCTATTATCTAAAGATTTCACACGGATGAAAGGACAGGTGCCACGAACAACTTTTAAGTTAAGCTACTCCCCGGTGCTTCCACCAACTCACAAGTACAGAAACTTGAGGAAATCAATCGGGAATTTTGTCCTGCAACTTGCAAGCAGCTAAAATTAGATTGTAACGTTGAGCTCTTCCTCGAAGCTTACATATTTAAATGTCTCGGTTAGGATCGGAGTTACTTTCACTTTGAAGTGCTTTAAATAAATTCAGAGTGCAATTATATGGATAGAGCTGTTCAATAAAGAGCTTTTTAGATGGCATGATGCTGTCGTTAAACGCAATATAATATTATCCCTTCACTTATTTTCGGCAGTGTTAATTTGTTTTGCACTTATGATTTTAAGTAATTCAATTTTTTGACAGAATTGCTAGAGTGAATCCCTGTTTTGTCTAATACTCGTCGCTTCATACCGAAAATAGCGGAAAACTCAAAGCTTTTTTAAATTAAAATTTAAAGGATTTTGGTACTGAATTTATTCTTACCATGGTTAATCTGTGTTGGTGGTTAAAATTCAGCAGTGCTGCAGCTTTCTATATTTAGCTTTAGAGTAAAAGAGACACGAGTGACACTTAGCTCAACTGATAGCTCTAGTGTGCAACGGGCTTAAGTAGTGTGCACGCTGCTTTTAAAACGTCATCTTTGCCGAAATAAAATCAACCTTTATCGTCTTTTTTTAGGTTATAGAAACAGGATTCAACCTTTTTGAGGAGGAAAATCTCCCCTTAATGTAATGAAGGTTGAGTTTGCCAAAATTTTCAGACATGGCGGAAAGCCCAGTTACTCCGGATATAGCAGATAAACCTGAAGCGACCGATGAACCAAAAGACGACCAACAAGGACAGTATGAAATAAAAGTTGTTGGGAAGATTTTGTCAGATGGAACGATTGAAGCCGATCATTTGAGTACACAAACCGAAGGAAATCAGGTACAATACAGGGTTATTTCCTCGACAGTTGAAAAGACAGACACTGGAACACAATATGAAGTGAAAGAGAAAGAACATCTTGAAACAGTAGAAAGGAAAGATGTCGAGGTGCAATGTGGAGAAGAAATTTTGTCAGAGGAAGATAACATTTCGGACCCAACTAAAATGAATAGTGAAACTGATGATAAAACACCTGTCTATGGAGACCAGGAAACGTCAAAAAAAGATGATTCTGATGAAATGCAAAAAGCAGACACGGAAATTCAATGCGACATTATTACAGCAGACAAAAACACAACTACAACGGAACAGCAAGACTTGTCGAAGAAGGATGAGGTAGAAAAGATTGATGCAGGAGTTCAGTATGAGACAGAAAGAAACTCAGAGGAAGAATTAATAACGGAGGTGGAAGAAAAAGAAGCAGAGCCTCAGCGTGAGCCTAACGATGAACCTGAAAATGAAGGAACTGTTAAGCATACTCCATCAGACAAGGAGTCTTCATCCGAAACCGATAAAAGAGACGCTGAAATTCAGTGTGAGATGGACAAACGTCCGACCGAAGAAAAAGGCGAAAAATCTTTGGAGTCCGAAAGCGATTTTACTTTCAGAATTCAGTCACTTGAAGCCTCACTGAGGAAGGAACAAGAGGAAAAAACAGCTATTGTTGAAAGTCTACAAAAAACAGTGACGGAGTACGAGGTGTCCAGCACGAAGACTATCCAGGAGTATGAGGAGAAATTAGGACAATCTAGAATAGAAAATAGCAAGCTAGAAGGGAAGGTACAGGTTTTAGAGGAAAAATACCAAAATATCATGGAGACATACACTATGACAGTTGCTGAGCATCAAGCCGAGAAAACAAAAATAATTCAAGAGTATGAAAGAATGATCTGTGAAGTCAAAATTAGCAAAACCAAATTAGAAATGGTAAAAAATTTAGAGGAAGAAAGCAAAGCTGCTAATGAGAAACAACAGGACGGGACTATTACAGAAGAGCAGAAAAATAATCCTGCGAAAAAAGAGAATGCCAACAATCAAGAAAGTTCTTCAGAAAAAGATGATGGCTTGAATGAAAAAAAGAGTCCCTTTGAAAAAGGTATAGCTAAAATGACGGATGGAGACAAGCAAAAAGCATCCGATCTCCCAAAGACGGTTGCTGAGTTCGAAATAATATTGCGAAAAACTGAAGAAGAGCATGAAAAAAGGGTAAACGAACTTGAAGCACAAAAAACCAATTTTGAGAAGAAACTTATTCATCTAGAAGATCAGATGAAAAATAACATGGAGAGAGACAATGGTATTGAACCGAAACCATCCAATGGCAGCAATACATTGGAAATGCAGGCAAAGATAAACGAACTCGAAAAGGTGATAAAATCTTTGGAAGAAGCAAACCAAAACAGTCGTGTTAAGTGCGAGAAAGAACTGGCGGATATGAAAGCTTCAAAAGAAAATTTGATTCAAGACTATGAAATACATATCAGAAACCTTAAGAATAGTAAGGAAAATGATGGAAGGAGCAACGAAGATTCGCATAAATCCTGTTTAAAGATGACAACAGCTACGTCAGAGTCTAGCTATGACAAGAAGATTGTGGAAGTTCGAATGGAAATGCGAGAAAGATGTGAGTTAGAACTCAGAAATGCTGAAGACGCAGCAAGGCAAGCACTCATTAAGAAGTACGAAGAAATGTTGGCTCAAGTTAATAACATGAAACAAGATATTTTAACAATGTTTACTGACAGTGTCAAAAACTATGAGCTAAAGATAAGTGAAACTCACATCTTCTACGAACAAAAACTTGAAGCCTTGCGGCAAGAAAAAGAAGACGAGCAGAGTGCAGCAGCTGCAAGGGAAATTGAAGCACTGCAGAAGAAATGTGAAAACTTGGAAACACACTATAAAGACGTAATGGATGAGATGAAGAACGAAATGAGAGAAAATTGGGAAAATGAAAGAAAGGAAATGGAAGCAAAATTCGAAAAAGAAAAGGAAGAACTGGTAGAGCAAAGTGAAAAGGGCGAAGAAGAATTTGAAGAAAAGATGAACGAGATGTCCAAAGCCTATGAAGAGGAAATCGCTCAAATGGCACTTGATTATTCTGCTTTAGAGGAACGCTACTATGCAGCAATTAAAGAGTTAGAAAACATTCTGGAAAAGATGAAAAAACCAATCGAAACTTCTGTCACTAGCTCGGACAAAATGAAGGTGTCAGTCGAAATGTCCAGTACAACATCTGTAAACGCAATCCTATGCTCACGATGTTCTCATAGAGAAACAAAAGAAAAGGCAACAAACACGTCCGCTGACGATTATCAGAATGAAGATGAAGTAGACAGGAGAGTTGGAAGCATTGAAAATCTAAACGATATCATTGCAGATAAGAATGAAGGAATACAAGGATCAAATGCAAAGAACGACGCTAAGAGTAAACCACTCATCCCTGAGAAAGACAAAATAGAGAGTAAAGGAAGTAAATTGGCGTATGAGAAAGATTTTGATAAACACGAAAGCCACACAGAACAAGAAAATACACTAACTTTTAATGAAACTGTTGTTTTAAGTTGTCCAGAAAAAAACTTAGAAATGACATTAGTTAACAGCAGATCCAACCGTGAGTGTTTCAACAAGGAGCATGATAAAGCAACTGTTGCAGAAAAAGATGAAGACAGCAGTCTGAATTCTGAGACAAAAAGACCTGTTTATGACTTTCAGAAGGCCCTAAGCATGCTTAAAGAAAAACAAGACATGGAAGAACTTTTAAGGTCTCTTCAAAACGAGGTATCGCACGAACAGCTCAACTTCTTACAGGCAATGCAGTTCAAAAAGGATGGACTGTTTGATAACTCCTCGCAGTCTTCTGCTAAAAGGTTAGTTGAAGAAAAACAGCATCTTGAAGCTGAGCTTAAACTTGTAACGCAGGAAATTCTCAATCTTTTGGAGGACGACGGTCTGCGACAAAACAGCGACAAAATAGCAAAGAAAGCAAAGCGCAAGGATGACGTTGAGCTCCGTTTGGAAAAGATCGACGAGAGTGTCAATTCTGAACCAATGCGAGCTGCTGAAGCGCTAACTTCTCTTCTAGAAACCAAAGCTCAGTGTCAAGATGAGCTCGAAACCTTGGAGGAAAAACTAAAAGAAATCAAGAAAGAAATTGAAAACAAATTGAAACACGATGCCAGCTTTGTAGACAATTTGCCAGAAAAACTCATAATTGACCTCTGTTTAAGTCCATATCAAGGAAACTGAAAACCAATAACATTTATTAATTGCCTTTATTAATGACTCTTATTGCCTTCGGGCCTCTCAAGTAAAGACACCAAGACAAGGCATACCAGTTTTTTTTAAAGTTAATCTAACTACAAAAAATAATGTCTTATAAGTAAAAAAAACGAAGAAGCTGACAAAGTTATTTGTCAAAACGTTTAGTGACTTAAAATCTAAAACGATTGCAGTTATTTGTAACAAAAAAATTTTGCCAAAGGGCAAGTTGTTATTCCAGTTTTAAACTTAATACTAATAGTTGTTGATAAAATCTTTACAAATTCTGTAGCAGATGTAACTAAACTGTATGTAATCATACTAGTCTAGGTAAGAAAAATTACGCAGACTTTGCAAGTTTTTAATATCTTAACAAGTCAAAACTACAATTTTTTGTATAAGGCCACGTTTAAAGAAGTTATATGTTCATGTTCTAATGAAATTTAATAGCAAACAGTAGAAGCATCAATTCAATGATACATTTTACTATGAAATGTTGTGCACAAACAACTAAATGAATTGCTATGGACAAAAATACTAACAAATGTGCCAAGAGTCAAGAATATTTCCAATAAATGGTGCCAAGTAGAACTTAGCAAGTGTAGATGATTCGTGACACACGTAGCTTAAGAGTCTGCGTTGTTGTTCATTTCTAAATGAAGTGGCAGATCCAGTTCATTAGTTACGCTCTTGTTTGTGTTTATCACAAACCCAAATCACCCGCCCATTGTCGCAAACCTCTTTTGTAAGGCCTCCAAAGTTGTCTACCGACTGTTTCTTCAAAAGAAATTTCTTGAGGTGGCGATATTCTGCACCTGCAAGTTTTAGGGCACGTGCCGCTTCAAGCGGTACACCTAGCTGGTCCTTTTTCTGCACTTCTGCCAAGTGCTCATCCACCTGCAAAGAAGAAGAAAGGATCGGTTACAATTATAATTAACTGTTATGTGCTCTTACAACTTACCACGAGCATTTCCAAACTAAAGTGAAGTGATTTTATTGGAGTAGCTCAGTTTCTTTGAGCACTTTGGTGAGTTTCGAAAAAGCTATGCATTCATGATTTTTCGAAAAGTTTGTCAATCGAAGACAAAATAACGACAGTGAAACTGCAGTACTAAACCAGCTAAAGATGTATTGAATCATGTATTTGCTCTCTGTTGTACAGTCGGTTACTCTCATTTTTCCCTTCTCATTCTTTCCTTGCCTATCTGCTTCATATTCGTCATTTCTCTTGAACATTTTTGGCATTAGAACTGAAAGATTAAGAGGGCTAACGATGTTACTGACGCCGAAACGCTTAAGACGATTGACAGACGCAAAGCAAATAGACAAGATGAAGAAAAAGAAAAGAAATACAGTAAAAACCTGCGCACAAGAACCTAAGTTTTTCTAACTTGGCCTGAACAGGTTCTTATTGAAATGCTATTTAATGTGATTTTAGGCTTCTTAGGTTCTTAATTTTATAAGGTCTCTTGCGTTTAGTACAGATATCTAACACAGGGCATACTAGTTTGGAATATGTTTCTGTATTACAAAATTTTATATGTATTGTACAGTACTTTTCTGTTTATATCTATGCCTTCAATTTTGTAAAATGAGAACTTATTGAAAGGTTTAGGCTAAATTTGTTCTTATGAAAATGGGGTTTAAAATAAGAACTTTAGTCTAACAGGTTCTTAAATTTTAGGTTCTTATACGCGGTTTTTACTGTTTATTGAAATGTGCCTTGATTAGGTTGTCTGACAAGCTTCCACCGAAGCGCCGAAATTTAAAGGTTTGAACTTAACACCTTTTCCAAAGCTTTTTAGAAGCTGAGTACCCTGAGCCCGGTTCCTCAAACCAGATTAGGGCTATCCCAGGGTTAATTTTTAACCCATGTTCCTGTTTCCTACCTTCTGGAGCTTGCTTTGGGCTAAAGGTTTTGGGTTGGCCTGTTTGTATTATTGGTAAATCTGATCAGTATTCTGTAAGCATAACAAAACTTTACTTATGAAGAAACTATTGTTTGAATTTTATCTTAATCCAGGGTTAAGTTAATTGGGGTTTTGAGGATTCATGCAACAGTGTAAGGTTATTCCCTAGTTTTGCATTGCGCATCCTTACTGTTCATAATTTCTTGCGAGCAAGAGTAACTTTTGCAAGCAATTGTAAACATATTCATGAGGAATTATAAAGAATTATTGCTTATAAACAAGGAACCGTTGCTCCAAAACAAGTGTGGGGACGCACAATTTTTAAAATTTAAGTTCCTTTAAGGTGAATTAACAATTTCAAAGTTTGATAAGAATCTCAGTGTAGGTTCTTTTTTCAGAAGAATGAACTTAAATTTCTAATGCACTATCCTTGTGACTAAGAACAATTTTGACAACTATACCTTATTTAGAATACTCTTCAATTTTTCTTGGTCCTCCGGTGAATGCAGCTGCAAATATACCCCAAGGGAAGCAAAAACTCCGCTAGAAGCTGCCAGTGGCGTAACAGAGCTTAGCAAGGCCGTTGTAGTTATAAACACCTTCAAATAAAAGAGATTTGAGGATTGAAATATTGAAATATTGTTGAACATGTCACCAACCCCTTTCAACTTTTTGATAATTAACCATTATCTACTTATGTAGCCTGCGTAGTGGCTTTTTTAGGGGAGAACAAGTGTCAAAGTGTGAATCGAACGATCTGCCATGAGATTTGAACGAGGGAGCGAAGAAAAAGTCTGGTTAGTTCTTATGCTCGCGCTCTTAAAATGGCAGCCCGCTCGATTCACACTTTGCCTCTTCCAAAAAAAACATCTGCTTTGCAGGCTACCGACGCAATCTTTTGCAACGATTTACCTCATTTTTTAAATCTTTTTTTACCGCAACGTTAGAGAGCTAGGTGGAAAAGAGAAAATGCTTGTGTTTCGGATTGGCTCAAAATGTCAGACAGGCTTGTGAAGTTTTACTAAGTACACCTTGTCTTTTTGTCTATAATTGGGAAGATGTTCGAGCCACTCAGGGGCCAATCTCAAGCTTCCTATTGCTCTTAATACTTGCTTTGGACCAAATAAAGATCGAGTATCTCGCCATAACAATGTTTGTCGGAAAGCTAGAGGTATTGTGTGGTAAATGAAGCCAAAATATTGGCTTGTATTATGCTGCAAGGGTTGCATTTGAGAGGCTCGACAGTTTTTTTTAACACTAAACAATTTCTATTTTTCTAAGTTAAAAATACTGAAAAAAAAATGTTTGGCAGAGAAAATTTATTTAGGCAGCTGTAACCGATTTCGTTTTAAACGTTTTTATCAATAATGATACAAGGGCTGCCAGTGCGTATCGATTGTCGTTTTCTAAATTTGTTGAAAAGCAAGATTGCTTGAATGTTTATGTATCAGTCATGTTACAAAGTAGTTCAAAGTTTCAAAGTTGGCTATCAATTCTCAATTTTACTTGTAGCTGCTCTAAAACGCTGTTCTTATATCAAACTACAGACCTTTTTCAAAAATGGCAGCGATTTTAATTTTCTCTTGCGTGCATTCAAATTAGCCCTACTAGCCTCGCTTTGGGAACGTAATCTTTGAAAGTTTAACTCAAGAACGAGACTAGCCAGGCTAATTTGAATGCTCATGAAATCAGCGCAATTTTTGAGAAAAGTCTATTATTGACTCAGTTGGATGAATCTAGTCGCACTTAATAAAGAAGAGTAAGTTTAGTAGTTTTTCAAACTCTAACTCAAAAATCAAATTACCTTTATCATGACTCTGAGGTAGCCAGCAAACTTTAGAAGAATCTCATTTGGAAGGTCGTATCCTTGGTGACAGCTTGCATTAAGCATATGCATCTTGTTATGATCACTGTCCCCTTCACACATTAGAAACAATTTCAAAGACCTCCATTTCTTTGGCTTCAAGTATGTCAAAGGCCCATTGCATTCTGGGATCACCTGTACAACAACTGGGGTTTCTGTCTGCGAAAACAACGCACGTACTAACATCAAAATTTTGATTTTAATACACTTGATTTCCGATCTTCGTTTAGCTAAAATAGGGATAATTTGGGAACAAACATGTTTCGAAGGCAGATGCTACTGCCGAAACATGTTTGTTAAGAAACTCAAAGTTGTTGTATTGTGTTGAAGAATAATTAATAATTTTATCACTCTCTGCTAAAATGTTTTTTTAAAACACGCTTAAACGTATTTTAAAACATCTTTACAACTTTGAAACATGTCTGTTTAGAAACTCAAAGTTGTTGTATATGTGTTGAAGATCTTAACAAGTCTGCTACTCAATCGTCCATTAATTATTCTACGTTTCATCTATTCTTTTTTATTTTATCTTATCTTATTAAATTATATAGGTAGATAGATATAGTGACCCTAAAACCTTGCTAAAGGAGTCTATTGCATTGCATTTTATTGTGTTTTACTTTTCCTTTCATACAAACCTCGTGGAGCTCTTGAATAAACCTTTGCATCTGGCTGAACAAAGTTTTTATCTCACTGGACAAAAATTCTTTCATTTCATGATGTCGCTCTTCACTTCTTTTTTCATGCCTCTTCTGACTATACAGAATCTTGCTTGACAATTCCTCTGCAAAAAGACAACCACTGGTAAACAATTTATTGTATTCTATGACACAGCATTTCAGACGCCACGATAAATATTTGTTCAACGCCAATCAAAACGATTCCCTAAAAACTTTATATTATTATTCACATCTCCCATAATATCAAAAACACTATCTCATTGAAAACTAATCAACATGCTCTGAAGATACTTTTTTCTTGAAATACATTATTGACGCAATGAATAAATATGATAAGTTTATTATCAAATGTGCACTGGAACGGAAGTTGGTGACGGAGATTTGTTCGGAAGAACTACTTCTCATAAGGAAAAATACCATATTGTCTTATAGAGATTTAATTTTTCAAGCTTTATTAAACACGATTATTCATATACACAGCATCTACGTTTTTACCTTGTACCGTATTTGCACTATCACTTGTACCCTTCCACAGTGGCGGGAGGGGCCTGTGTTCGAGACTGCCGTCAAGAAGGGCTGAAGCGGAAACGAGCTGCCTGCAGTAGCCACACCTCAGTGAAGCGTCAACGCCATTCTTTGTGATTGCAGTTGTTGCTTCGACTAACGTAATGCATCGGCAGTAACATTTTGTACAGGTAGCTCTTATGTCATTGGTTGGTCGCAACTGGAGCAACTGAGCCGTTAAAGAGTTAACATGACTGGTCAAGCAGGGTGGAGGGTGCTCACTACACAATGAGCGAACAACCAATCGGACTTCCGTTTTATTAGTATCAACTAGGCAGCTAGGTCCGAACTCAATCTTAGCTTCTATGTTCTCTTCTTCTGGAATTCGAAATATCATTGAAAACTCCCCATAGCAGACATCGTCCCTAACAACAACAAAAGAATCTAAATCTATCCAATGAAACTAAGAAAAGGAATAATGATAATAATTTTAACAGTAATTATAATACTAAAAACGGCAATAGTTTCGATTATGGTTGTTTGCCTATCCGTTTCAAGTTTAGAGGTGCACCAACACTGCAACGTTACTGCAAACTTAATACCGGTATAATTCTTTTGGAGGGAAGGAAAAATAAACAAAAAACATTAATTAGCTTTTGGAATGTGAACAACAGATAGATACGTTTTACCATAAATCATTCTACTGGAGGTTTAGTTTAAAAACTGAGAAGCTGCTAAGCATTTGTGCATTTCACTTATTCAGCTGGACCTGCTTGTTCAAGAGCCGGTTAATGATTAACACTGGGTTTAGGAAAAAATCAAAAAGTCATATCTCTATAATGAAAACTTTGCTTTGCTTACAAACACTGCTCAGCATTTCAAACAATACAAACATGTAAACCCAAATTTTCCGAGCTAAGTCAGTTAAGAAGAAAAAGATATATAGATTAATAACTTAACCCTTGGTTATAGAGCTAATTGTACAACAAAGCGCTGTTGGCCACAGCCAATCAAATCTCCGAGTCATCACTACTTCTGTTATACCTGATCTTGGCGATCTTAGCACAGAGGTCAGGAAAAGTCGTGTATAACAACAAAGGATGTTCGTTGTAGATAAGGTTTCTCACAGCAATGCAGCTTGGGGAGGATAAATCTTTCGCTTCGGGCCACACGTTGTCCGACAGTGGAGGAAAGAAAAAAGGAACATGCACATCATCGCTGGCTTGTGGTTCGAACGCCATACCTTTCTTAACCAAGAATTCGACAACTTGCTTCACTTCGGCGTCACCTACGGTTTTTTTCAAACTATAAATGTTCGTCACTATGTCGTATATACGTAAAACATTTTAAGAATTAATGTCAAGGATCTGTAAAGTTGAGCAAAAAGAGCTTCATAAGGCAAAAAAAGAGATCCTTATAGAAACAATGGCAAAGGAATCGCAAACTAAAAAAACAAAACGAAAAAAGCCAAAATTAAAAAAAAAATTCAAATAAAGCAATAAGTTAAAGTTTAGGGGAAAAAACCCAAACACTATTCTTTGTCTACATTCAAATATGTTTGGTTTGCCTCGCTTTTAATAAAAAAAAAAAGTTAAACCCAAAGAAAGATTAGCCAGACAAAATTACGTGAAAGCAATATCAAAATCGCTACCACCTCTATGTAAGTAAGGGTCTATTTGGTTTATTAAAAACGCCTAGACAGATCGAAGATCTTACGTTAGTCATCAATTTCAAACTTAGCAAATAATTGCTTAATTAAAAACAATTATACAATAGCATGTTTAAGTTACCATCTGGGTCGGTTGCATAGATTCCGCTTGGGCATCTAGTCTTAACTTCTTTGACAAGGCTTGCAGACCAATCTTTTAACCGATCAAGAATAAGGAATTTTTTGGGAATGCCACAAATCAATGCCACTCCAACCTCCTCTAGGTGTTGTGCTGCTTCTGTCATTTCCCAATCTAGCAAACCAGGGTCGCATTGCGAGGCTAACTGAGAGAATTCTTCCTCATCGATGAACTTTTTTTCTAATCGCCGCTGAACGATCTTATTTTTAAGATCAAGTAGCCCCTTGGATACTCTGTGCGCTGATGGAAAGACGCATTTATCAATGACACCAAATATGGTATCGGTGGTTAGGCTCTCTAACACTAGGGCTTCCCTGACATTAGGATTTATTTTGGTAAGCCTCTGCAGATCAAAGCTGGACTTTTCCCCACCTTCGATTGCGTTCATCCCAACGATCCCTACGCTAGAATCTGGAGCTTTGTAGGCAAGATAGTGGAGCCAAACTTGTAGCCGTGAATATGATGTGAATTGGTTCACATCTAATACGTATAGGTAAATCGCATTCATTGTCACGCATAACATGCTCAAGAAATCCTCAAAGGAAAGGTGGTTGGTTGACATTAACGGATCACGATAGTTATCAATGGCCCAGATCTGTCGTAAAAGAGAACAAAACTGCGTTTTGACAGGCTGGCTAGTTAGCGAAGCTAAATTAAATGGGTTTTAAGATGAAGTGTTGATTTTGAAAGATACGTACAGTTGATGTTGTACCATCAAAACACTATTACACCAACTTGCTGCAAAATAACTCAAAAGAGAAGTAAAAATATTGAGGGGCCGCAGCCAGGCTGAAACATAGTTAAGAAAGATCGAATATTTCTAATCATTTTAGCCAGAGATCGTTTTCAAATTTTCAAAAGAGAAGGCCTATGGGACCTATGGCGGAGTGTATCAGTATTTGCGATACCGGATTTCATTGCGGTAATTACTTTTTTCATTTTGATTTATCAAGGGAGATGGAGTTTTCCACTAAAAATCAAAACTTTACACCACATAACCTAGTGACAACTTAAACAACCACACCTTGTATGGAGCCATGATGACGTAATATGTTGTCATTTATCCGGATTTATGGTTCCAGTTTTCTTTTATTAAATGTCTATAAGTTGATTGAGCCATTATACATATATCTTTCTAGCATTATAAAAAACGCTGCAAGAATATTTCTCCTATAAATGAAAAACTGATCCCAATGACATCACAATGTCGTCATTAGTATCCGCAATCTTGGATTTCTTATTATTTTTTTCTGTATCTAGACAGCAGAATTTGAAAACAGAAGTTCAGAAAACATTAATTACCTCTCATAGGATGCAGGGGAAAAATTTACGGAAATAGGAAGTTGTTTTGGGCATTTTCGAAATGTTTCCATTGAACCGAGTAAAATGGTTGGTAAAGCGGCACACCCAAAGGTAAAACTCCATCAAATTCTCGGAAAAGTTTGAAATTAAAACAAAACAGTTACATGAAAAAATCTTCAGTTGGAAAATGTAATATCAGAAACGTAAAAACGTTACCATCAAAATTGTTCTTTTGGAAACCAAAATATTGAAATTGGTATGGTCTTAATACCAAAATGTTAGGAAACGTCACTAATATAAATTTCAGCACCATAATACTTAGGGTGCCCAAGTTATTGCCGAGTGCCTAAGCCCCCCACCCTCCACCTTATTGGTCTGAACAGGGCTAATTGTAAGACGCAAATGATCTTTAAAACTGATGTGTCCCTTAATGTTACTGAAGTAGCTAACTTCTATGTTTTCACAGAAAAAAAATACGTGAAATTATTGTACCTCGTAGTTGATATTGCCTCTTTTCAAAACTCCATTTGGTGCATTTAAGATGTCTTTTGCCTCGTGAGAGCCTGGTCCTAGTAGCATTAGTTTATAGGTCTTCACCTCGACAGAGCTACTAACGCGGCATTTAAGCGGAGTGTTTGGGACTTCTTTTCCTTGGAGAATAGTTCGGATCTGATAAGTGCCCTCGGCAGGAAACGCGGAAAAACCTATTTAAAATCAGGGTTTGAGGATTATTAACAACAACATATTGTATGTTTTGAGAGGAAGCTAGAGTAAAAGTTGCATAAAAGGTAGACATAAAAAAGCAAGTACTTCCAATGTTCATGTAGTGCTACACAACGAGATTTCCGAAAGATGGAAGCAAGATATAAAAATCCTTATTGAACGTGCATGTTTCCAACAACAAACAAATGAAAGTACTTTTTAAAAAAGGGGGTATATAGTATATCCCTGAAGAGACATAGTAGTTTTCTTTAGATTTTGTTAAAGAAGCAGTGTACAAATTTAGTGAGTCGAAACTCACCTTTAAAGACGCTGTCATGGTTTGCATTACAAAGATTGACTTTAAGTTCGCTTTTCTCGTCTTCTGCTGTTGGCAATTTGGCTATCAAGATCTTAGGCTGTATAAGAAGCAAAACAATCATCATTTAATTAAGGCCGTTCTTATATTGCAAAGCTGTCCTATTCTTATTCTACTCATTAATTATCATTCCCTTTTTTCGGGCGTCAAGGAAACAAGGGAAGAAAAGTTTCAGTAAAGGAACTTGGGAAATAAAGTGCCTTCTCTCCCTATTAACGAAAGTCGCGTTCGCAATAGGCCGACAATACCAAATAAGGATTTTTTTTTTAGCAAACTGGCGTTAGAAATGGGATTAAGCAAATGTTAAAAGCGAAAGTAGCTGGCTACAATCCTAAAGGAAAACTAACTTGTACCCTTTTTAGCGCGTTTCTTATTATGGATTGTGAACATAAGGAGTCCAATATTTCAGCAATAACACCTTATTGGTTGAATGTGCATCTTGTGGGCAGAGCTTGAGAGTAATACGGTAGACCTCCTTCTCGAGAGCCATGCAAGTTCCGTCAGGTAAACAACGAGCATTCGTGGAGACTTTACAAGTGCATGTTTCAACAAGTGGCTCAGCAGTTTCCCGGTGTGTCTCTTGCTGTACTTTGCCATCAACCAGTTCTCCTTCCAACGGCCTTGGAAAAGGTGCATCAGAAGAGGTTTCCCAAACAAAAACCTACAATTAAGCATTTTTGGTTGAATTGGATCTTAGAGTCTTTCTATTCCCGATTTTTTTATTCTACATCCTTGAGGGGTTAGGGAAGAGAGAAGGGGTGTCAGAATTATCAAACATAGGTCGTGTTATAATGTGATCAACTGTTTTTGGTTGGTTGAGTTATTCGCGTGTTCATTTTGAAAAAACATCAACACAACATCAATATAACATCAATGCGCTGGTCTTGCGTCTCTTAGGTATAGTCATTTTAATTCTTGTTAATTTGCTATTTCTTCTGCACGGATAGTATGGACAAGTCGGACACCATTTTTCCGTAGTTTGCAACAATACCACAAAGTTATTACAAAATGGGCTGACTGTATACTTTACAAACTTTATTACCATTCATTTGTTGATAGACCTTGTGAGTGTAAGAATAACAACTTTAACGTTGTTTTTTTCCTAGGGAAAATGAAAACACTCATAACCTTCAATTTTTGTTCAAGAAATAAGTTTACTGGAAACATATTTTGCCTGAAAAACAAGGTTCCATGCACTAAGAGTTAAATACAAACTAACAAGATCCACTCGGAGTATAATGTGTATTTCATGGGCACTAAGCATACCCGTCCGCAATGACTCAGTATGGCTGAGTGACTCTCCCCACACGTAACTTTCTTGTAGGTAACGTTTTCCAAGTTTGAAAAGTTAACGTGCTGAAAACATGTGTTTTCATTCACCAGTGGATCATCCGAGTTTCCTCGATGATTGCTCTGGTAGACGTAAACGAGTCCATCTTGTGTTAGTGCATATGCATGGCTTTCTCCACAGACAGTCTGCGTGATTACTTTGTGTGCGAGCTCCAAATGCTCGTGCAAAATTAAATCCGGATGTAGATTAAAATCGTCAGATGGTTTGAACTTTCCTGGAACATTCAAATCAACTCGTTAACTACCAGGCTCTGTTGCTAAAAGTTAAATAGGTTAATTTGTTAAACAAGATAGCACGGGTGTCTGAAGGATAGCACTGGACCTGCCTTCGGTTAAAGAAAAATCAACAATTCAGATCCCAAAATCAAATTTGCTGCAAAATTACTTTGTACTCCACACTTAACGTGAAATAAAACAACAATTCAGTGATGCAGCAATTCAATCGTAACAAATATTTTATATATATGTAGTATTATGTGATAAATAAATTATTGTTGCCGCGAGATGATGGGAAAAGCTGACGTTTCGAGCGTTAGCCCTTCGTCTGAGCATAAGCAAGTTTATATTACTCGCAGACGCATTCAATAGTTTTCTAAAAACTATATATCCATATTTTATATATAGTTTTCACTTTGATCAAGGTGTTTAAAAGGAACTGTGCTGAGGACTAAATTGATCTCGACAAGTTAAGGACGCTGTTTTATATGAAATACGGGGCAAAAAGCTATAACGTAAGATACTTGCAACATAAAGAAAGAGCCAGTCATACCTTGCCCTATAGCTACTTCCTTTGAGAGTTCGTTATTCATCGATGAACTTCTGGTTTCTTTTTCCGGACAGCCACTCGCGGTGATTTCTTCCTGTGATGACTTTCGCATCACCCTTCCAAACTTGTGCAAGTTTAAACGAAATACGTCTCCAATGTCGGAAAGAAGGAAGACTTCGTTTGTCGTTGCACAAATCTGCTTGAAAGCATATGAGGTTGCTACACTTTCAAACTCAATGCGTAAAGGCTTGTTCAGCAAGGTTGAGGCAATTTCTTTTGCAGACTGTTTGAAGGATATTTTACATGTTTCCTTTGGTTGATCTACGGTCAAAACGGCATATTCTGCACAATAGAAGATCTTTCCCATCTGAATTAGAGCACCAACCACATCAGTCTCTTCTCTTGTTTGGTCTCTCGCGAAATTATGTTCTGTGCTGTAAAATACTTTTCCATTCTGGTCAAGAGCCACAAGGCAACCTCCTGCAGAGCAAAGACTTCGTAGAGATTTCAAGTTGTTGGAAACCAGACAGAGTTTCCCAGTGAGGGGTACAACTTCATTTGTATCAGGAACTCTAACTTCGCACAACAAAATCCGTCCTTCTTGTGTCAGCGCTACAGTCAGCTCGAACTTGTTATCTAAAATGGCAATAGGAGCATTCTTAGACCATAATTGTTAGGTCAGAAATCTTTAAGTTAATATAGTTTTTGTATGTTTACAATAAACCTTGTTTGCTAGCTATACCTTGCTGAAGAGGACCAGCAAGACCGAAACAGCTGTCCATGGTCGCTGAATTTGAGGCTCAAACTATATTTACGGTTCAGTATATAAGCTTTAGTTCCTTCTGACCCTTCAGGCCTTGGTACCATTTTATTGGCTGTCTCCATATCTTTTGCACTTATGTGCAATACTGCTAATTTTACACAATACAGTCAATCCCTTATAAGACGGACATCTTCGGCACAGGCCTCAACTATCCGTTTTAGAGAGGTGTCCGTCTTATATAGACAGAAAAGCAGTAAATAACAGAAAACGCACAGCAGGGACCAAGATCTATTTGGTGTCCATTTTATGGAAGTATCTGTCTTATCAGGGAGTCCGTTTTAAGAGGTTCGATTGTATCTGTTGAAATGGTAACCTGCTTGAGCACTGGACCTGAAGAATGTCGAGGCTTCACGTTTGGAAGTTATCAAACAGTATATTCAATAAAATGCATGAAAAATTCCAACGTCATATTTACCTCTGTCCTCAACCTCGAAGAGTGTCACGTCGATTAGTTTGGGTTTCTCACTGCAAACAAATGCTTGAGGGAAAGTTGAACGTACAGCCTCATGGTACGATGCTGCACCCCAAACAAACACTTCACCTTTCTCACCAACTGCTACAGTGCAATCCTCCCGACACATTATCCTTTCTGCCCTGTGCACCGAGCGTAAACACTTGCTTAACATGTGCAAGTCTATTTCGAATTGTTAAGATGGCATAAGAGCTAAGAAATTTCGCCATGAATGGTATTTAGTTGATTTTCGTTTGCACCAAGGTACATATTGGAAGTTGTTTCCAAAAAAATGTACTTCATTGAGTAAAATACACGTAATAGTATTAATAGTATTAATATCTTAAGATTGTTTATATTTAACAAAAGTATTTAGTGTCGTAGTGAGAGAAACGAAAAGAAAAGTAAAACTCCTCTATAACTATCAAAAGATTTTGCGAGCTAATGATTTTACGGGTCAACAACGGGCGTTTTCCTTTTGTTTAAAAGAATGCATTTTTTTCTCGAAAGCAAACATTTGAGAAACGTTTTCGAAAAATAACTATTTCGAAAAATAATGTCATTGGTATGTCCGTCTTATAGAAAAGCAAACGAATACACATTGTACCTGAAATTGTCTCCCAAATCAACCTTTCTAGCCTCAGGGTTGTTATTACTGATTGTATGATAGCCTAGTTGCCCAAACTCGTTGTCACCACATGTATACACTTCCCCCGAATATGTTAGAAATGCACTGTGCTGGTAACCGGCTGCAACCTAAATATTCCAATATTAATCACGCTTTTAAAATCTGCGACAAAGTCTTGTGGCTCTTTAAAAAGGGGTTGAATAACCCTATATTTATATTTATTTTTTTTTTTTTCAAAAAATAGATGATTAATCATAGAAGGCATGGGTGGTGGGGTCATTTTGACCCCCCCCCCCTTCATTTTTTTTGGGATAAGAAACGTGTTATTTTACCGATTGCCAAAAGGTTTGGAACAACTGTTCTTTGATTAATGACACATCTTTTGAACTTAATTTGATGACGTCATCACATGAAACGACGAAACTCGTTATTTGCTTTCAATAATGGTATTCTGTCTAAAAATGACTGAAACTTAATTATGTTTTGTCTATGTTACATGTTCAGTAGTTTTTCTTTGAAAATTTATGTTTGTAAACATTTCTAGTTGATTTAGAACTTTTTAAAACAAATTTACAAAATCCGAAACTTGGCCAATGCCCACCATTTTGAATTTTTGGAAGTGGTTGCCATAGCAACATAATTACTATTTTTATTTCAAGATGAGTTAGCTGATCATGTGCAACTACCTTGCTAAGCGAAATGTCATTCTTCTTAACCGTTTGCAACTTTTTGGTGTCAAAGTTTTGCAGTTTTGACAATTTTTTTGCTATCGTTACTATGGAAACCAATAAGAAATCACATGACTTAAATTAGTTGAAAGATAACTGAACACTTATATAAATTAATTACAAGGGCAAAGGTTTTTACTTCGATTTTACATCGATTAGATAAATTTCCTTGAAGAGCACCGATTTTACACTTGGAAGTGCTGTTTCTGTGCTACAGTTGTCACGGAAACCAATTAGTACAACATGACTACGCTTAATTGGAAGTTCACGTGACACTTATTACGCATACCAAGTTTCATGGCAATCGATTGCATTCTTTTGAAGTTAGACGGGGGGACCCTCCCTCATGCCTTTGTGTAACTTTTTTTCCTTCAGCGTTCTATGGTTAATATATAGATAACTTAAACGTTACAAGTAAGAACTAAATAAACAGTTTTAAAACATAATCATTTAAAAAAATCATTTTTTATTTTTATGAAAAGAAAGTAAAAGAAGCAGACTTGTTAAACATTTGAGCAAAAGGACAACATTTTTTAGTTTACAAAACATGTTTCGTTCACGTCGCTGAACATCTTCAGTTGTAACTGGGACTAAAATTACATACATTGTTTATAAAGAGTAGCTGCGGTAATTATCATTGTAATAATTCTTGAAATTCCTGCTAGTTAAATATAAATGGAACAAAAGAAAACTATTAAACTATTACGAGAAAAAAACTTAAGTTGACATGAAAACTTGCTTATTGAGGAAGGACTGTTCCCATTGGGCTTGAAGAGCTTCTTGGATTTTTAGTTGAAAAACAGAGGAATGGTTAAATTGTTCACATTAAAAAGATTTCTACAGTTGTCTGAACTCTGCAAATGATTGAAAACATGAGAGACTCTTTCCGTTGAAAAATTCTCACGCATTAAATTTAAATCGTTGACTGTGTCCCAGGAATAAAATTGGGTTGCTTGGTTATTTAGCTTTTGTTTTAACTAGATCAACAGGAATTCAGTCAACGGAATAACCCCTAATTTGCATACGTTTTCAACGCGCGAGCCTCGTTTGCATGATAGCCAATTTCCATAGAAACGGAGGATGCTTTGACCAAAGTTAGCAATGGCGGGTCTTTCACAGAAAGCGTGTGGTTAACTTTAGAGCTTTTGTACTTCTAGCGCGCGTTGTTTCGTTAAATGATACGTGTATGGCCGGACAGTACAATGTCGAAATAAAGAGATTCTGCTAATGTTGGCTTTATAATAACAACTTTCAACCGTCAAATTCCCTCGACTGATATGGGGCCAAATTCTAAAATGTCAAACTTCGAAGACCCAAAGTTCATAATTTATGTGCACCTAGTCATAAGACAGCTCCAGCGCCTATTTTTACAGAGTAGTTCGAGCAACTACTCAACTAGGACTGTTCGGAAGTATCAACGTCGAATTCCTCGGAACAGAAAAGATATGAAATACTCGAGCTCTCACAAATCTGAGAACATGTGCTGCACAAGTCGGCAAGAATAAAGTAAAAAAATCATGCACATTGAATCAAAATTGCTAAAAACTTTGTTTTACA
>JAOBRD020313977.1:0-18790 GCA_027575215.2 Hydrozoanthus sils | reverse complement strand
CCTAAAGGGATCCTTCCTACCTAACGTACCGTTTTTCCTAATGGGTTCTCTCTCCTAGTTGGATCCTTCCTGTCTAACTGATCCTCTGTTGTTTTTTAACCCTCCAATCTTAGTGGATTCTTTTCATCTGTTGGATCCTCACTTCCTAACAAATCCGCCATCCTTAATGGTAACTCCTTTCTTGATTGGGTCTCTTTCTTTATATATTGGATCTTCGCAATTTAACTAACCCTTTATCCCTAATTGATCCATCCTGACTAATATGTTCCCCGTTCCTATAAATTTCTGTCTGCCTTTGTATACTCGATTCCCATCTTCCATTCCCTAACGGATTCTTCCTTTCAAACATAATCTTCTTAGTAGTTAATCCTCAATCTTAACAAATTTCCCCTCCCTAGTAGATCCTCTTTCTATAAAGGTTCCCCCCTCCTATTGGATTTTCCCTTTCTGGAAGACCCTCTCTTCCCAAAAAGATATTTTCTCCGAATGCAGATCCATTGATAGTCCTCTCTCCTTGTTTTTTTCTTGATTAGCTCTCTCCTACTGGGTCCTTCCTCCTCAACTTAGCTTCCTCTCAAAAGAGACATCCCATTTCCTACTTGTCTCTTTTCGAGTGATTTGAATAACGCATGTAAAAGTAAGTAACACAAAGAGCCATTTTCGTGACACGCTGTTGCAGAGGTAGCTGCCAAATTTATTGGAATTAAGAACTGCTTACTTCAGCAAAATATCACGTGTTTTCAATACAAAATCAGAATTCAAAAATTGTAAAAATTAGCTGTACAATAAATTCAATAATGTGCAACATACGCTGAAGTTGCAATTCGCTTTTGTTTCCAAAAAAATTTCCCGTTTCTTACAGGCATATGTCTTTTTAAACAAATATTTCAAGAACTCCTGCAGTAACTTCTCGCACAAATTTTTAGAATAAACCCAGTCTTGGTATAAAACACTGGACTGCTTCTCTAACTGTTGGTAGCGTCATAAAATTATTTGAAAAAGCAATTCCAGACTGTTGTCTAGTCATCAGACTACTAATTTCATTCTGAAGAAAACTTTAAAGTATTTTCTACAATCAAGTTTCTGATTTCGTTTCGTAGCGGCCATATTGGTCCTTCAAAGATCTTAAAGACTATTTAACCAAAGCATCAATATGGCTGCTTAATTTCCTTTTCTATCTTCTTTACTTCTGGGATTCGAGCAAAGAGTTCGATAAAACAGAATATACTTTGTTCTAAAGCAAGGAAGCCATAATTAGTATTGTATGAGTCCTTGAAAGTTCATAGCATACTATTTTGGTGCATTAAAAGTAGTAGTTTTGTAGTAATACCGCCCAAGATTAAATTTGGTCTTAGGAAAAACCTTAATTCAGCTCTCAGCCATAGCACGATTCAAGTTGTGTACCAAAAAGTTTTACATTCATCACATATGCTTAATTTTAACTACACTGAAATAGAATTTCATTTCACTACTTCTAAAACAGCAACAAGAGTTATTTTTGTTTACCTATCAACGTTTTAAACATGTTCATGTTGATTAAATCAAGAGTCGATAATGAAACCAAATGCAAGACCTCAATTAAGCTAGTAACTGTTGTGAGAATGAACCAGTGAAACAGCACTGCAAAGACAATGAGACTTGTGATTGGCTGAAAGACAATTGACTTATTCACTTTTACCAGTATGGAAACATGGATCAGCACTGCATTACAGAGAAATGAAAATGGCTGGAAGACAATGGAAACAAGGTAGACTTAGAATAGCTAGAAATAGAAAGGGTAAGGACTCGCCAGATTTGGCAACATTCTAAAAAAAAATTCTTAAATTATTTCGGTTAGATTCATACTTCGTTCTAAATTAAATAAATTTTTTAAAAAACTGTGAAAAATAAAATTAGGTAAAAAATCCTTTTGATTAAAGACCTTCAACCATACTGCAGGACCCTTTATGATTTCTCTTTCATATTTCAAACGTTTTTAAAGTTTATTTTTTTAACAAAAGGTTGAAATTTCGCTAAGTGAATTTCTTGAAATGCTGGCAATATTGAAAATACTTAAATGCATTGTTGGTAGGAGTCAAAGGTCTTTAAGTCAAACATCATGTGGAGCAGCTACAAGAACAAGAAACAAAATTCAAGTGTATGTCTTTTTGACTGAAAATAAACCCTTGTAAAGATTAAATTCAAATTTTTGGGAAAAAATACCAAATACGCTCTACAAAATTCGTTAACTCCTATGTTTTCAAATCACGTCAATGCTAAAACTCCATCATAAAACGAAGCCTGAAATTTGTCCTTTCCATACAATTTCTAACCAGAAAACGCATAAATCTCCTCTTTTGATTAGTATAGTTAATAAAAAAACCTTGACATGATGTAAAATAAAGATTAATTAAGAAAAGACTATTTAACATAAGAAGAAAAGTGACTTTTAAAATCTGTTTTTCTAGAAATATTTGTGTAGTTGTGAAGATAAACTTCAATCATTTGAACAATCGCCAGTCTCTTTCTTTATTAAAGTTACAGCAGCCGCCATTTGTAGTGTTGGGTGTTCTGAAGTAATACATCGCTGTAAAATTTGCATGGCAACTAGTGCTTTGGCAGAAGTTTTCCCTTTTTCATAGCCGACTCAAGTTTACTTACTGGAAGTGCTTTAAAGATTGCCGGTAAACCTCGAGTAAAGGCTATCTATAGCTCAGCTTGAGTAAAGGCTACCTGTAGCTAAGGCTGCGGAGTCTTGGAGTCAGCGTAACGGTTTAATTCTAAGTTTCAACTGCAGCCTCGTAACAAACATATAGGTCATTCTGCTAAATCCTCTGAAATGTTTCTCTTGAAACTTACACGTCTTACAAATCGGCCTTAAACCGATATGCATATAGCAATCTAGAATGTCAGTGCTCTATTAAAGTCAAGTTTTTACCCATCTGCTTCTCGAAAACATTTTCTGTTGTTGATGTTTTTAAGGGTTTAAGATTTTCCTAACAGATCTCGTTCAGTGTTGTGAACTGCTGTCTGTGAGATTGACGCAGTTATGTATACGCATTCCTAGATCCCTGGACTTTTGCTTTTTCATATATGTTTCCCTTTTTAGACTTTGCGGGGCCTCAACGATGCTTAACAACTCTATCTCAATGTCTATGAATGGTATACAAAGCCAGTTGTCTCATTTACTCTATACATTTAACGAGATTTATCGACTTCAAAAAAAATATTGCCTAAACAATATAGTTTTCGACCGGTTTTAGAATGCAGCCTCTTATGCTAGCCATGGAAAATGGTAAAAGTCTTGGAACTGGGAAATTAAAAAACAGCAAAATCTTAGAATTTACTTGTGAACACCAGTTAAACAACGACGGGGAGATACTCTTTGTGATAGTTTAACGTTATCTTTTAGTAAACTGCATGTCTAATTTTAAGAGGAGCTCCATTTTGCCTCAAGAAGCCAAACCTACGAAGTTTTGTCAAACCTGATCAAGCTTTCGGTTGACTTTTCTTTGAGGACCAATAAAATGAACGCTTATATATAGTTTCAACTCATAGTTCAAATAAAGAAATTGAGACATTTTTGATAATGAGAAAAAGGTTTTAGAAGGTTCAAGCCTAAGCTACGCAAACAGAATGAGGCACAGAACAAGGATCTATCTGCGAGGTTTATGGGGAACCACTACCTGCTGGCCAATCTATTGATGTAAATCAGGCAGGACTCTTAATTCTTTTCACTAGTTTCATCTGCGATTTCCCCCTGACGTGACAATTGTGACACCAACATGAAAGTGGTGACTGCAACTGGAATCACGCTTCTCGAGTGAAACACAGCCCTCTGTCACAAGCTGGATTCACGGATCTACATGACTTTTGTTGCAGCTAAACCATGACCCTGCAAAAGAAGAAGTATGATTGGTTGAGCGCACAGCGGCGCTGTTATGTGATAAAGACCACGCCCATTTCTGGCATCCAGCGGCAAAGTATAGTCAACGAATACAAAAACATCCCCTTTTAAAATAGAATCACGCATCTTTGTAAAGCAGTGTCACGCAACGTTGTCAGTAGTATCACACAATACTGTCACAAAGCACGAATGACGTAAAGAGGGCATAGCAGAGTAAACGGGCAGCAGATTTGTTCGTTAGGCAAAACTTCTTCTGGCTGTCGAGCTTCATAAAGATCAATTAAGGAAGGATAAAGAGGCAACCTTAAATCATTTAACTATTTGTTATTAAGTTATGCAGGGCCAGGCTATATCATGAAATATTTTGTGAAGGCTAACAGGACACAAGCATATGTGTGCAGAATTTTCTTCTATATCTTTAGCTAGACGTTAATCCTAATAATACTCAAGACAGCAAGTACCACTTTCAATAATATTATATAATCTGAAATGCGGCTAGAATAATTGATCGAGAGTTTAAGATTTCCTCCATTAACTGTTTTTTGTTGGTGCGGCGTTACTGGCCTTTCTTGGTGCTTTGTTAAGAGCCCCTTTTGGTGCTTCAGTAAGGGCCCTTCATGTGCTACTCGAAAGGCCGTTTTTGGCCCATCAGTCTTTGAACAGCTTTCAAGAACTGAAAGGAGTAATGTTACCATTGATCCCGGATATTGCTTTCGTAAGTTTATCTATTTATCAAACAAATCTGGAGCATATAAAAGCTGAAAAAGGAAGCAAGACCATTACTGAAACAACCTGTTGCTAACCTTTCAGAACCACTACACCATAAATATTTCTTTGAGATATTATTCTGAGGTCGTGTTGCTTAGATGCAAACAACAACCACTATTGAAGTAATTGACAAGAGTTTTCATCCCCCAGACATTTATAATCCTGATTCCATTCTTCAAGACATTAGCACGCTACAGCCAATAATACACGACTGGGGATAGGATATCAATGGAGTAACACACTCCGATCAGAACTTGACCTTGCTGTTTAACGCATTCGAGCCAATATTGCCCTTCAGACCGGTTTTCCATTCCGTGGATCCTCACTTCCACCAGCCCTGCTTTTTCCTCTGTTGTTCAGCTCTACTGCATATTCGTAAAACCTTTCTGGGGGGCATGCTTGAAAATACAAAATAGACCCGTTACAAATCTAGACCTGCAGCTGTATGTTATACAATAATCCTTTGCGAACCTAGCATCAGTAAAAGGGACACCAACACTACCCATTCCAGACAAACATGTTTTGTATTATCTCTGTGCGTGCTATGGGCGATTTTAGGTTTTTATGTGCTCAAGAAACTAATGATTAGATAGATTGCCTTCTTTACCTCTGCTGTTGTTTCAGTAATTGACGTTTTTAAGACGTTTAGGAGAGGACGGGTAGCAAAACGGTTCCAAAAGGCTCTCAAGTTTTTAAAGTCGCAGATGAAGTACACTTATTTAGCATCGGAGTTTTTTCAACTCCGTAAAGTTGAGACCAACCATTTGCTCTTTGCAACTCCCCTTTCTCTGTCAGTGTCCCTTTTATTGATTTCAAAGTCCAAGTTACACGGATCAAAAGAAAGAAATCGAAGCAGATTTGGAGTCACTGAGGAACAGTGAAAAGGCTTCTAGTCGACTGAGCTACCTTAATAGACAAGAAAATCAATTACTCTTCTCATTTATTCAAAGTATCCACAGCTGGCAAACTTACAGAATGATCTGATGAGAAAATATCGTGAAATGTTTTCTAAATGTACCTCACAAAAAGTGAATATGTGGCGATGTAGTCTTGGAAACTTGGTGAAAATTGTAGCAGCGTACACCACTTACAAGCACAGTGTTAAAAAAGTTAGCGTTTTGTTTTATTCCTAACACAAATTTTACAAACGTTTCTTATATAATCAGATAGTTAAAAGATGTGCATGTGCTTAAGTTTACCATTACGGAGGACAAGTTTGCGCTTCCCATCAACAGAACCTATATATTTGTCAACTGTAAAAAAAGTAAAGTAAAGTGCATGTATAGCGCCCTTTCCATATACATACTCAAAGGCGCTTTACAATGATCAGTTTTCCCTCAACGGACCGAAAGCACATATAAAGGCTTAATAGGCAATCGCTTCAAAGCGGTCCATGTATGCTGGTATTCATTTTACCGACCCTGGAGGGAATCAAAGCGGAGTGGCCTTTAGCGGGAAAGAAGGTCGCCCAAATATTCAACCCTTAACCAGGCCGGGGATCGAATCGGGGACCTCAGGATTGGGAGGCAGAGATTTTACCACTGCACCAACCCTTCCGCTGCAACTGCAGTGCAACGCTCAAGAATCTTAACTTTCTAGGCCCGACGATTAGCACTAACCCAGGGTTGGAGTATTAACCCTCGTCCTTGTTTCCAACTTTACAGAGAATGATTTAAGCTATAACTTTTATTGTGGAAAATCTAAACAGTATTTCATGAAAACCGTAAGCCTTTCCTTAGAGAGGAACTACTGCTTGAATTTTGTTAATCCGGGACTAAAGTTAACCAGCCTTTGAACAACCCAGCCCTGTTTTATTAAACACGTCTACGGTTTTTGTAGCTCAATCCGTATCTGACGTTTTTTAGATAATGGAGTTTTGGCCGTAATTACAAAGTTAACACCAGCAAGTTCATTTGTATTGTAGTGAAGACCTTATACTTACAAAGTGTTTCAAGAGCAAGCAGTTAACGAATTCAGTGTGTATTTGTGAAAAAAGTGGCTGCGGTAGTAAATATGCACCTCGTCATTTGGAAGAGGAGTCTGGGGAGAGGGAGAATGGCTGGTTTAGACAGGGCGTTAACGCCCTGTGGGGTGACTTTTGAGTTTGGCTCGTTCTTATTAGGCAACACGTGACCTGCCTCATTTTATGAGATGGGTGAAGATGGTTGTGTTTTGGGCTAAGTTTCCAATTAGCCCGGGGAAAAGCCTCTTAACAAATGCGTTTGCGATAATTAGAAGTGAGTAAGCCAAATCTCGGCCCAGGCCCCTCTCCAAACGTCCGCATAATAGGTGCAAAAAGGCTTCTGGTTTAAGAAAGGAAATTAGTAACTTAGAATTGGCTTGAAAGGGTTGTGACACTTACGAAAGAGAGTAAAAGAGATAAGAAATACAGTTTAGAGATGTTTATTGTCGTACTGTAGCTCATGTTGAAAAGCCCTTATAAGCTTTATGGATCAATTTTATCAATTAGGCCAAAAACGGAACCTGTTTGTAATGCATTTTAAAGAAAAAAAACGTTTTATTGATCTATTGTTGATCTGTTAACTTAGTTAACTTGATTAAAGAAAAAATGTTTTCTCGCTGTGCTCTATAGTTAGAGTAAATTTTTTTTCAAAAAACTCGCTTTTTTCAATCAATAAAAAACATTTTTGTACAAAACATGTTTAAAAATTTCAGACTATAATCAAAAAATCAAACGGAGATTTTAAGTTAGTTCGGTTACACTTTCTTCCCTTTTCTGTTCTAAATCTTGCCACACTAAAAGTGTGTTTTTTTATATATATAAACTTTTTAGAATTTGTGCTTGTGCTTGCGGGCGTTTCTTCTGTTTTATAAAACTTAACTTTAGCTTGGTGTTCAGCTAAGAACAACCCTGGCAAACACTTTGATTTTGAAGGAATAAATAAGTATATGATTACAATGCAGGTAATTCTATCAATTGGGGTACGTCTTGAAATAAAAGATAAAGCAGCCCAAATAACATTACCTTCGGCTACTGAAGTCATAAGTCTAAGTTGAAAATTATGGTAACATATGAAATGTTACGGTAGGCAAGATTTAAACATACAACTCTAATCCTAATCTATGAAAGCCATAAGTTTAAGTTAAAGTCGCTGGTAGCCTACCAAGCGTTCCTCTGGAAAATTTTAATCCTGAACTATTTAAGCCATAAGTTTCAGTGAAAGCTTAAGCTCGGTGTGGTTCATTAGCAAAGTCATCTACTTAAACTGTCCGTTGGTAAGTTAGTGTCATTATCATGAGTAACCAAATAACGCTACGTTAAGTTGCAATAGCCATCGAGTTTGTCATGCCCGCGTATCTTAATGGCCTGTTCGACACTGTTTGTTCTCTTTTATGAATGTATTGCGTGACTTTTAGGAAACATAACAATGCTGCGCTGTCACACACTCTGTTGGAGGGAGTATGTTATGTTAGCTGTATGTTCCTCCGTGCTCAACAGCTTACAGTTGGTCGCGTGACAATGCTTATGTGGTTCATCAGTGGATAATACCGTGTGATTGTGTGACGTTGTCCGACGTTGTCACGTGGTGATTCATTCATCGCTAGTAAACTAGTTACCGTCCATCGTAGCAATTAAGTAGTGATTGTCACGTAATCTGTTAAACTGCAGTTTGCGTGACCTTAGAAGGTGTGGGTGGATCGTCCCACCCATTTACCCCACATACAAGAACACTATTTTCGGGTTCCCCACCTTTGGAGTCATTCATCATATGCATGCTGTCTTCTTTCGCAGCGTTTTTCTCTATTTCTGCTCTTCTTGCTTCCTCTTGCTTCTTCAGCTCTTCTTCCTTACGTCTGTTCAATTCTTTATTGTAAAAGTTCTCGAAGTTCGAAACAATTACAGGTACAGGAAGAGCAATGGTCAGCACACCTAAAATGGGTTGAACAGAAAAATTATACAAGAAGCTCAAGAAAACTTTTACTCAAGCTTGGCAACAGGTAGCTTTCACTAAAGCTGGGCTAGAGGAGGACTTTGCAAGTACTTAGTTATAGTAATTATTAACTAGTGCTTGATTACATGAAGCCTTTACTTGAGCTGGCTTCAAGAAGTCTTTATACGGCCTTAGCTGCAGGTAGTCTTTACTTGAGCTGAGCTACAGGCAATCTTTACTCGAGCTGGGCTCAGGCAACTTTTACTCGAGCTAGGCTACAGGAAGTCTTTACTCGAACTGGGTTATAGGAAGCCTTTACTCGAGGTAGGCTACAGGCAGCCACAGACAGCCTTTACTCGAGCTCGGCTACAGGCAGCCTTTACTTGAGTTAAATTACAGATAGCCTTAACTCGAGCCTGGCTACAGGAAGCATTTACTCAAGCTTAGCTACAGGTAGCCTTTGCTCGAGTTAAGTTACAGATAGCCTTTACTCGAGCTTGGCTACAGGAAGCCATTACTCAAGTCTAGCTACAGGTAGCCTTTACTCGGAGTTGGCTACAGGGGGCGTTTTCATAACGGGGTTACATAAAGTCTACTAGGGCTGTGTTATAGAACGCCTTTGCTCGTGCTTTGTTGCAAGTAGCCCTTATAAGTACTTGACAACAGATAACCCCTTACTCAAACTGAATTAAAGATGGCCTTTATTCTTCATGAAGGAAAATTGTCATGATGTTTATGAGTTGAGGATCGTAATAGTTTATACACGTACAAACATGGATGAAAAAACCGATTGGTCCATTATTCAATCAAATCAGCCATAGAAGTATTGAGATATCCACGTAAACAATACAAAAACCAATTGTCAAATAGTTAATTAACCAAAGAACCAGTCAGTCTGACAATAAACAAATAGGGGGGCGCTTATTAGAAAGTAAGAGAAGAGGAGAATAAATTGAAACATGAGGTAAGATTTCTAAGATTTTTTAGATGCTCAGACGAAGGGCTAACGCATGAAACGTCAGCTTTTCCCATCATCTCACGGCGACGATAATTTGTTTATCATATAAAACTTCATGAGGTAAATATGTTTGTATATACTAACTTACTTGAGTCAAAAATGCCAAAAGAAATCTTTATGTCTATGAAGCGAATGCAGTTGCTGTTCTGTTTTTTTTTTACCAAAAATTAGTAAAAACACACTTGTAGTAACTCTTTTTTTAATCATTTTGAGACTAGAGAGATAATGTAGACTCTTAAAATGTAACCAAACAAGGTGTGGAAATAACATGTAAAAAAACTAAGCAACTGGTAACGTTTTACATAAAAAAATAACTTAGTTTATTTTTAGGTAAAAATTCAAACCTGCAGTAACTTGAATCTCACACTTTCAAAACTATCTTTATCTTTTTTCATTTTACTTTTAATTTTATTTTTGATAAGTCAAATCCCTAATTTTTCGAGCATTTTTAAAATTTATTATTTAACGCTTTTAGATATCAAAAGTTATCAGTTATACTAAGCTCAATACTTAGTGAATAAGGCTTTGAAAACAAACGCGGAAAATTTTATCTCGTGTACGGTGTAAGAATTCTTTTTAAGGTGTTCTTTGTACGTTGTCTCACCTATCAGTCAGTTTTCTTTGTCCAAGAGTTATGAAAAGTATTTTCAACATATTAACTAAACTCATATTATCTTTGTATGCAAATTTACATTCATGCATTATTTCATGACATACAGCTATGGTATCAATAAATTTTAGGCCCTAGAGCCAATTCTGTTTAGCATATGGAGATACCCCCCTTCCCAAAGAAAGGAAGACGATCGCGCCGTTTCAGTAATCTTTTTATGAGCTTACACTAAATTTAGTTAGGTAGAAGTGTCCATTTTAAAAATTCCAATTGTTTTTTCAACTTATAACTCAAAAATATTTAAAGGGCAACGAAGGTCATTGGTTCTCTATCGGATAACACTACAAAGCTTTTACTAATTCCGTGCTGTTGCGTGAATTTTTGACTAAGCTAAGTAATATAAATTTGTCAAAATCGAAAACAAGCATTTTTACACAACTCGCCCGCTCTGTATCTTGTTCGTACAAGAACTGATTTTGAGTAGAAGGCAAGGGTTGGCGCAGTTTTAGTATGGCATCAATTTATGCTAGATAATAATGCACAAATACACAGTACGACACTCTATAATATATACAGCCTTATTGTTTCTCGCGTCCAGGTTTTAACTCCACAAGGCTTTCTCACTGTATGGCAGAGATAAATATTTAATCGGCTATTCAGATTAAACACAACTAGCGCTGAACTTTTTTTTCACCAGTCTAAAATTAGATTTGCTTCAAACATTGCCCCTGTAAACACACTTCAAACTATGGAGGCGGCTGCGAAACTCATGCGAGTTTCTTTTGTAACTCTGAAAGAGAAATTGACGCAGTGAGTTTCATTCGAGAATCGAAAAGGTACCAGCAATAAGCGACAAGAAAGGAAACATGAATTAATTATTAACAGCACTAACTTGCCTTGTAGCTTCAAAAAGGGGATATTTTTATTAATTTTGAAACTTTTTTTATTGATATCCTTTCTACTTTCATTTTTCAGCAAAAAATTTGAGACAATTTGGACTATAAAATTCCGTTTATGCAGAAAGCGAGAAAATAGTTTGAAACTTTGGCCGGACGGATTTGTTTGAGTGCCACAGAGAATCAAAACAATCTCTTGTATTTAGCTTTGAGATTGTGACAATAGTTGTTTTTAGCTTGGCTGGGCAGCGGAGAGAGATCGACAATTTTGTAACATAATTTCATTTGCTCGTACGTATAGCAGGAATTCATACAAAAGAGCTCAAATAGTTTCAACTGAGCGAGTATTTCAAAAGTTCATGTGAAACAAAAGGATTTGCGGCTATAAAAACTTTCCTGTCCTGGCTTGTATTTTGAAAGCTATAAATATTTAAAAGACTTGCTATGCTTAAGTGATTCTTTTCAAAACACAAATGCTATAGTCCGTGGCAACACGATACTCCAGTAAAATCCGAGAATATGTTAATCTCGAATCCATTCTACTTCAAGCTCGAAATTAAACTAGCAAAAATCTGAAGGTTTTGGAATTAACTAAATTCTGAATAAGAGCATCTGTTTGCCTTGTTGTAGTTTGCTTTTGTTTTAAATCTATTTCCGAGCTAATTGTTAATTTCATATATTCACAGTTCTGTTGGGAAAAAACATAAGGCATTCTTCTTAGAGGTCCGCTTTCCGTTCAATATACCTGTTCTGGATTTTATATTCATTGAATAATATTACTACTAAAGTTACCCGTTTAAATTGTTTTTTCAATTAAGTGCGATGGCTTATAACGCGGATTTTTATTTCTGTAGAAATTTATGATTGTGTTAAACTGATATCGATGTAAATTCGAAATGAAAAAGTCTAACAAACAAGTAAATTTCGTTAGAAAAATTAGCGAGCTTTTATTTAAAAATGTTTGATGAAGGCCGGAAACTTTTAATCTTGGCCGAAAACGGTTTTCGGACATTTTTTGCTCGGTTGTGAAGGCCCGCTCAAAACTCCGCGAAAACAATCGACACGACTCACGCCACTCTCAAAATATCCAATAAAGCATAAATTTATAAACAGTTGCTGCTTGAAACTTGAAATTAAACAGCAAAAAGTTTTCTTGGTTTCTTAAATTAAAAACTAAAGCAGGGCGAAAAACAAAAAGCTTACATGTTTATGTAGATTAATTTTTGGGACGTTTGACTCAATGAAATTCGAAATAGATTTCAATACAAATTAAGCAAAGTTGCCTAAATTTTCTGGGTAACGATTTTTCCTTGACACTCTCACAAATTTTTCTGTTCAAGTAACGGCAAAAAAACATTTATTTGCCGACCAACGGTAAATATTAAAACCGAAGAGTTATTTGGACGCAAAACTGGTGTTGTAAAATAGTACAGTAGCTATAGCAATGAACTTATACGTAAAAAAACTTGCTCGCGACAGTTCAAGAAATTTAGTTCAAATGCTGTAACAAAATTACGAAGAATGAACTGATATCAAATCTTTTCTTTATCAATTACCTGATCAAACAGAGAATCGAAAGAGTTAAAGCGAATGACAGGTCGTATTATTAATGAAGCTTGTGTTGCGAGTGACACAATAACGAACGTGCTAAATGCGGAAAACACAATCCTTTGTTTTTACAATAACTCCGACAAGGGAGAATTAAAACGAGGACAAATTCCTTTATCTAAAAGGAACGATTTAGGAGTCAAACGTCGAACTTTATAAAAAAAAAATAAAGTTTTATATAATCGATGGATATGTATTTTGGCGATGTATATATTCACCTGGACCTTTTATCGGGGAAAGTTACTTGTAGCTGTTACTACGATAGACAGTTTATATTTCACAGAGAATCGAGTGTGTGAGCTTTCGATTATGTGATACAAATGTTTAAATGAAAATTTCTCTCCAGACTGGCTGTCAGACTGTGTTATCTAACCCACAACTTGTCCAAACCGCTGCATATTAAATATCGCTTCAGCACGTAATTTATGTAAGGACATAGACAATGCCAAGAATATTGTATGATAACAACACTCTCTCAGTGTTACTTACCAGAAATAGCGCATAGCGCACCGACAATCTTCCCCCAGAAAGATGAGGGCGATATATCGCCGTATCCTACGGTTGTCATAGTAACCACTGCCCACCAGAACGAGTGGGGAATGCTAGGGAAGTCACTTCCCGGTCCGCCCTCGGCGTAGAAAACGCAGCTAGCAAAAATCATAACACCAATACCGAGGAAAAACATTAACATCAACAGTTCGTTCATACTCGCTTTTAGTGTATTTCCCAGAATCTGCAGTCCGCGCGAGTGCCGGGACAACTTAAACACGCGAAAAACGCGTACCACACGAACTACCCGTAGCACGGAAATCGAAGAGGAACCTTCCTGCAGGGCCAACTGAATATAGTACGGAAGAATCGATAATAAATCAATAATATTCAATGTCCCCACAAGAAATCGGATTTTATCAGGCGAGCAGATAAACCTCACGACGTACTCTAGTGTGAACCATACTATGACAAGTGTGTTTAGCAGAAACCATGTATCATTGTAAGGGTTTGGAGCTGGCTTCCAATCCGCTGAAGCGTTGACCGGCTTCTTCTCTGGAGTTGGGTTAAAATCGGGCAGCGTTTCAATACAAAAGACTATGAGAGAAAGCGAAATTACGATTACTGAAGTAATAGCTAGGCCCTTAGCTAGTTTGGAACTTTCTGGGTATTCGAGTGTTTCCCAAATCACTTTCATATATTTATTTTTTGGTAAAGGCTTCTCTTCCTCCTCTTCCACTATTCCAGCCTCTAATTGGACACTCTGAAGCGCCTCCTCGGGTAGATCGTAAAATGTTACTTCATTGAAGAAAACGTGCGGTGGAACACTTTCCGGTCTTATGAGTGTGCCGCCAGATTGATAGTAGTATAGAATCGCGCCAAAAGCCGAACGATGTCGATCGAAGAAATATTCCTGCCGGTTGCTGTTAAAGAATCTTTCTCTACGGCTTTGGCAGCCTAAGAGAGTATCTGGGAAGCGGGCTAATGTTTCTTTAAACGTCTCGAATTTTTTCCCTCCGACATTGATCACAATCGGATCTTCCATATCTGCTGTCGCTTCAGTTCCGTAGCTGTTATTCTCTACATTACGTCGTAGGCTCTTGTATCCGACGCTTGCATCTTTGCTATGCGAAGCAGTGGTGGCTGATGTCAACATCAAAAAGCCGCGTTGCCCTTCGCTCCAAAACAAGAATTAATCTTACATGTAGAATTGGGCCCGCGAAAGCCACAGACCTGTTACAAGCATGCGCAGTTAAGCTATACCGGCAAGCTTGAAAAAAAATAACCGTAGCATTTGAAAAGTTTACGGATCATAAGTTTTGCCTCAAGAGAAAGATAAATCGGAGTGCGGCCCGTGTTGCAATAATTTACCAAATGCAAGCTGGATCATCTGTTTACCGTCAATATATTTTAGGTGTTGTTTCGTTATCCATTCAATGCACAACATTATTATTTCATGAGGCAAAAACTATGATAATTAACCACTCGTGTGTTAGTTGGGCTCGCCAAATCACTAACTCAGAAGAACTTGGTCAATTTTACAAAATCACTGAACGCAGCAGCGATTTAAGAGGGTTAAAGCGTGTTGGTAAAACGAAGGCAGAGCTTACAGTAGCCTTCAGCGCTTTATAATTTTGATTTAAACCTCGCTTTTTAATAGATGAGTGTTGCCATTAATACTTCAGGCCGAACCACTGCCAAGCACAATACTCCAAAGCTCTCCAACTGTGCAATGCAAATTCTCAATTCGTATATTTGTCAACTATTTCACTGTAAAATTCGTTAATAAAAATACCCTCTGTAGTGTATTTCTTGACGCGCTCTTCACGCGGCCCAAATATTTCTGACGTTGTTTAGAGAGCCAAAAAAATATTGACAGAGAGTGTCTTAAGCTCTATCTAACTGCAAAAATTTATAGATGAAATTCCTCGGTCGATAAGGCAGATGTCAGGCCACCTGTCTCTTAGGCGAGTGTTCTATATCAAAACCCAAAAACTTAACCCGAAGTAATTTCAGAAACAAATAACACTAGTCACAAGAAACATAGCGGTCTAACAAAGTTTATGTGAATTGAAAATCCAGTTACTATAACTACGATCAAACAAAGGCGAAGATAAAAAGCCAAAATTTACTCAAGCAACATATTGCTAAGAGAAAACTTTCCTTCTCAAAACTGCAACGCTTTTCTAACATTACAATAGTGATCCATTAACAGACAATTGTGAATATGTGAAAAACAGTTTCCTTCCGTGTGCTAAATTTGCATACAGTAGTGTATTGCGGCTCAAATACATATGAGTATACGAGCATGAAGGTAAGTTTTCATGTAAGTAGCGAGACTTCAATCGTCGCTTATTTTGGTTATTCTGTCTACTTGCTGTTAATTGTAGACTTGCGTTTGAAATCAAACCTCAAAGGTGATAAAACAAGATTTGTGGGAGATAGTATTGTCCCTAAGCTTGTATTGAACTGACTGTATTACTTGATCCCGAATGGACGCGACACAAGTCAAAGTAAAAAAAAAACCACGGTTCTTTATATTTCTGTTTTGACGAGTTTCTTCAGTTCAAGAAACTGCTGTGGTTTACAAAATAGCCTAGCTTTCTCCGGGGTTAGATGCATAAATATTTAAAGATGCAATTCCCACGCAAATATCGCATGAGTTATTAGCTTATATGTCCTCGTATTCATAATGTGGGCCGGTTCTGTTAGGCCAAATACAGAAAATAAATACTAAGACATGGAAATAACCAAATAAATTTTCTGAGATTTGACAGAAGGAATTTCTAAAACAACCCAGCCTTTTCCGTTATTCATTTTTGTTTTTCGCTTTATTACCAGAAGGCACTTCCTTTTTGTACTAAACAAAATAATATTGGTTGGAAGGTTTTAATAGCAAAAGTGTTACGAAAGTTTTCAAAGATTTTGAAATAAATACATTATCTTTACAGATGATTACAAACCACAACAAAATCAAGAGCAAGAAAGAAGATAATAAAAACAAGATTTCAAACAACTCCAGTGGCCATGGAAAAAAATAAATCCCGTACATAGATTAATACTTTGGCAGCTGCTTCACGCATATTTTTCCCCGCTGTAATTTGCCCGTCATTGTTTTCAAAATTCAACGCCCCATGGCTTCGCACGTATCTTTTTGAAAATAATTAACTCGAATCATTGTAAAACCAATGCAATAAAGCTCGTTGTATTTATTCTGAACAAACTAAAAACACGACTACTTTCCAGGGAACTGATTGCATCATTTTTTTGTTTTGCAGATTTCAACGAATGGGGGTTACTTTAGTTTTTGTAACAGCCCAACGGGCTGATACTCGCAAGCCCGCGGTATAATTTGGTCAGCTGAGTCTCGAGGGAAGAGGTATCGAAAAGTTTCACAGTGAAAAACTCTAAGCATGCACGGACTGTTTTAGATTTCTTTTAGATAAATTTGCTTTTCCCAAAAAAAAATTGTTCCCTTAATGTTGTTTCTAAAATATTAATATTAGAGAAGTTTTTAATTATATGGCGACATGAAAGTTTTCTATTAATAAATGTAATTTCTAGCAAAAGTAGTTGTTTAAGATTGTCATATGCGAACTGGGGAGATATCAAAACTCGGTGTCACAACAGGCAAGCAAAAACTTCAAAATAAACACAAGTCTTGAAAAAGAAGACAGTGGAGACAAAACTCGATGTTTAACGATAAAATAAGAGAGAACCTTGTCCCCCGCTGTGTTTACGAATAAGTTTGAATTAATTTCATAAAGTCTTTCCAACAAGCATTTCACTCTTTTCATTTTGCTGTATAGGTTCAAATTGTAGATAAGACAACATAATTTTCGCTTTTAAAAGTTATTGTCTTTGCTATTTAATGAAGAATGTTTCACATGGTAAGAAAAGGATTAGACAGCATTTCGAACCTTGTCTCTTCGTTGCTCGAGTAATTTAAATGACGCAAACTAAGCATGGAATCTGTTATTCATAATTTAAAAAAGCGCCTTTAGATTGGCTAAAACAAGATAACATAAAGTTCAGTTTATTTTCCTCAGCAGGAAGGAAGTTAATGCCTTGAAGTTAGTTTACGTTATCTGTTCTGGTCGCAAGATCTGCCTCTACCTTCTTTTCCTCGTTCATTTTCACGACAACACTCCTGCTTTTGTAGCAGGGCAATCTTCATCTTTAACTCATGTTATCGGTAAAGTTCTTCATTACATAAACACCTCTAATAAATGTGTCAAAAAAAATTATCCTAAAATCAAATATCAATACAAATTAAGTGTTTATGCTCTGTGAGTTTATCTTAACTAGCTAAATTATAGATATGTGGCTCGACCATGGCTAAATTTAGTGGGACATTTCAAGGCTTGTATAAAGTGGCTCGTTTCAATTATTACACCGCGGGCATTCAGTGCCTATGAATGACTAGCATCCATTAATAATTGAAAGCCTGTTTCACTTTATTTGGAGCCAGTGAAGAATAAACCTTACCATCGAGTCTCACTGCAGCTGTTGTTCTCAGTCCAGGACAGGTCTTCACCTACTCAGACAAAGTTTAAACATCGTTTTGCCAGTCTTACATAATAAGGAGGGGTGGTGAATGGTAAATCCGAGATTGTCCGAGATGGCAGGACGACCTTTTCAAAACCCGAGCCCTGGACTTTGGAAAGCAATGAATAATCTGAAACTGAGACGTTACGATGTAGAAAATCCAAGACCAAGACTTGCAAGACAGATAAAAATTAAAAAAAATACGAGACAATGGGATGTGACAAAAAATGACGAGATTCGGGAAATAGGCATAATTTGCCGAGACTTTCTTCATCTTCTAAGACACTATTCGCTTCCCTTTTAAGATTTAGCTCTTTTTCACGATGTGTATAGCTAAAGCTATAAAACTATATCCTTTCTCGAGCCAAGTGATTCATTAGGCCGGTGCATACCTCTGGTTTCTGTAGTGTTAAGCGAATGAGATTGTATTAGTGACTCAAATCTGACACGAATTCCAAAAACCAAGTCTGTCTCTTCATATATATCTCTTTACGACAACTCTTGTTTTGGAACAAAATCAGAAAAACAATTTCAACCCAAACGGAACCCTTCTAGTTTAGCTGAAGAGTGACTAATCACCAAACAATTTTATCTTAAGAGGAAACGAAATTATTTCTATCAAACCAAAATGGTTGACTCCAATAGAACTTGAAACTTAAAGCCCCTTTTTCCTATTTTATCTCTATGGTCGTTGTCACAAGCTGAGAGCCCCGAGTTTCTCTACCCTTAAGCACGATATTTCAACGTGTTTGTCTATACTACTGACTTCAAATGAACAAAATTAAAAAGTAAAGATCAAACTAACTAGGAATGAAACATAACCGCCCCAAATTGAAATAGCCTCCATAGACTTAGTCAGAGGCGTGAGGGCAAACAAGTAACTTAGTGCGCTAGAAAAAGTCAGAGGCAAAAATGAAGAGTGTAGAACAGAACCCCAGCAGAACCACTCTGTTCTTGGGTTGAACAAGAATCTGCGGCGGAGGCAAAAAATTGTTTGGGGGCCAACTGGGCTAACCAGGGGGTGGTTAACCGAGCTGCAAATGGGTTTGGTCTTCTGTCACTTTTCAAATATGC
>JAOBRD020313872.1:0-21701 GCA_027575215.2 Hydrozoanthus sils | reverse complement strand
GGCCTATGCCCAGACAAAAAAAGTTTGCAGACCAATTCTGGCTGCAAAAAAAAAACGCCTAGAAGTCACTCTTCCACTCCCCCACATGAGATCAACTGGTCCGTCCCTTAAGTGGCAACAGCATCTTAGTTGCAACAAAATTTATAAACACAACAGTTCAACTAACACAAACACCTGTTCATTGAGAAAACGTGTTTCTTTGAAATTTTATTAAAATGTTTCAAAGTCGTCACACTTTTAAATTTGAATATCGTATAAACCTTTGATCCATTAGTTTCAGCTGTTCGGAAAAGCATTAGCGTTAAATTCTACGCCCCACGACAGATAACCTCGACAAAGGTTAAGATAAATACGTGCAAACAGGCAAACCTGTGTTGGAAACGTTTAAAACTTTTTAAAGCATTGATAAAGAAAGGCAAAAAATTCTTGTAATACAGTAAGAGCTTTTCTCTTAAAAAGCAACTAACACCTCAAATTCTAAAACATGAGATAGAAAACAACTGTCAATATTCAAATGTTGATTCTAGAATGTTTCAAAAGAATATGAACTTTTTTTGAACTAAGGAACTAAAATACAGATAAGACTAGATAAATTCTCTATACTACACGGGTGAACTAACATTTACATTCTAAAAATTCAGTTACAGATTGTCATGGACTTATAAGAAAGAGGAAAATGGCGGCACAAATGCTGCGCTGAATGCGTTGAATACCTTGTTTGTATTTTACTTTCTCAAAAAAATGGCCCAAGGGTTAGGGGTCAGTTTGTAACGCGTATTTTACTTGCTCATGAAGCGTTTAACAAGTCCATAAAAGATAGAAAAGAAAAACCCTTTCGGTTGCAACATCATCTCGGGTTTTCCATTTCAACTTTATCATGTGTAAGATGAAACTATCACGAATTAGGTCAAACAGCTGTCATTTATCTGAGGATCAAAACTTAAGAAATAATAAACAAAATATTAATAATTTGTTACTTCTATTGCGCATGCGCCATTGAGGTCAGCAGGTTCTGCTTGAGCAAGTTCAGAAAGAAAGATCCGAAAAATCCATAGACGACGGAATTGTTGTGAAACTACAGAACAGGTACAATATTCATTCTTAAGCCTGAGCTCTTTCTTATTTTAGCTTGTCAAAGAAACAGGCGTAAAGTGTTAAGACTAGTGAACGCGATTGAGGGGATAGAACATCAAAGCTCGTTGGAAGCAAAAATGATGAGGTAAAAACCAAATGGAATTTCAAAGCACTATCAATACAGCTTTAACAAACTCCGTAATTTGTGAGTCAAGACAAAAAAAGTAGAACGCATTGTTAATAATTAAATCAACCCAGTTTCTGATGACAATCAGGGAATGCCGCCCAATTAGCCAGGTTGGGAAGGTGCCAGCCTGCCGTTCAGAAGCCCTGGGCGCAATTCCCGACCTACTGAAGCACCGTAGTTGAGGTACAAATTCTCCAAGATCACCGTATTGCAACGTCATCGCAAGAAATTTTTTTTCAAAAAAGTGGTTGCCTTGTTTCTTAGCTCAATTTGTGTTGTCTTTTCGCTGCAATTCTTGCGCAAAAGTGTAGTATTTGTCTGCAATCTAAGTTTCACCAAACACTCTTAAAAGTTTGTTTCTTACAGCCAAGGAAAAGCTTGGGACTGCTGCATTACAAACGCTTTGGAAGAATTATTGGTTTTCCGCTAATATTTGGAATTTTTTTACAATATTTTCGTGTTAAAGCATGAATCATCAACAAGAAAAGTCTACCTTGTTGAAATGCTCAGGATTTCGGAGAAAATGTAAAATTTCCATACTTTGAAAATTTCATGGAAAAACTAGTTTAGGGTTTTTAAATTAAATTTACAGGTTAGTTACAGTATCTGCGAAACCCAGTAAACGTCGTTTTACAAGATTATCACAAGATCTTTGCAAGATATTTTCCCCTTTCCATACCATGAAAATTTGTCGATGTTTCCAGTGTTTTCGTGCTTTCTTGTTAGTTTTGCAATTCAAGGGCTAAATGCAAACCTCCCACGCTTAATGCATTATTCTCATCACGCAGCCCCGACCTCTATTTCAAGGTTATTGTCAAATACTAATTTCAACAAATACCCAAATGATCATGTTTAATTAACTTCAGAGAACTTTACGCGATGTGCAAGAGTTGGTATTATTTCAGCTGCTTTTCCTTCTTTGACTTTGTTTTAAGCAGGTAATACCGTCATTCGAATTTTCTCCGTGTTTCGGTGCTCAGCGGTTATTCTGTGTTCAATATTCAGTTTCTGTCCAGCCGATGCTAACCACCATAATAAGCTTATAAATACGGCAGGTGGACATCAATCGTGCGTAATATAAGAAATACAATACTAGAAACTGATGCTATTATTTTTTACTTTGAATCAATTTGTTACACATGCATCTAACTGTCATAGTTTATGTTGCTGAATAAAACATCCAGATTATAATTTTCTTCAAGTGATTTCCACTTTTTTTCGGGATTTTGTAATTTGTCAATTTAATTAATTCATTGTTAGGATTAGGTTTACAATACTAATTTACCTGTCGTTCATGACGTTCACTCTATAACTCTATAGTGCTAAATAACGTTAAGCTTACATATTGCATAAATTACACATTCGCTCTTCACCTTTAAAGACCAAAACTATACAGAGAAAAGTTAATTTGTTAACATCTTTTCATTTAATTAACATATCAAATAATCAACAACCCTTGCAGTTATTCGACCTTGCGCGTAAGACTAAAAACATATGGAAAAGCGATAATTGTTTTTTTTGTTACATACATTAAATATTTTGCTAGCTTACCTTGGACGATCAAGAGTACTATCGAAATTATATTGGTAAAAAAAACTACATTTTGCCTATAATAACACAATTATTGTCGTAAATGGTTTTATGCAGAAGTCCGAACACATAGCAGTGTTGACACCTGGGAGGTGGAAGGACTCCGGAGTGAAAAGAGTAGGGATGACCATCGGAAAAGTCCCCAAATTACCCTAAAAAAACAAGGCATAAAAATTTCCACCCTAAAAAATACCTCTCGGTCTAAAAACTACCTCAAAATACCAATTAAAAGTTGACATTTTTAACTAAAAAGCTAGCGTGTCAGGTTTAGTCTCCTCGTGTGGCGCCAAACGTGATACGCAAAATTAGTAAAGTGTACAAAAGGCGCGCGCGTAATAGGACGTTTGCCAAAGGACTTTTGATTTCCTTTATCAACCCCTAATAAACCGGACCCTTGATACGACAGTCATGCCTACCAACCCAAATAGGGAGTAATCTCCCCAACCGGGTGCTGAAATCACATGTGATGAACGACACATCCCAGTTCATAGATTGGTAGATAACTGATTTTGAAATTTGTATACAAAATGACTGAAAACAAGTTCAAGTGCCTATGTTTGCACGTGTGACTATCTACGAATAACAAAGTTTGAAGCTAAAACATCGGCAAATAATGCAAGCCGCCTTTAAGGCGTCTCAAGTGTAACAGATGGTTGTTCCCTGATCACGTGATCAACACATGATCGACATAAGATCAAAAGAGAACGATCATAGTTCAAGTAACAGAAACAAAATAAAAATTACAGACGCAACTCTCAAACTTACGTAAATTACTGTTCATTCAAAAAAATTCGGCGGAGTTTTAACCGTTCTGTTTTTGCATATTGAAAACGTTTTCAACTTATTCCAGCTGTGCGCTAAAGCATTAGCGGCGAAAATTTCGTAGGTTGCGCCCCATGACAAATAATCTTAACAAAGGAGAAGCAAGTATATTGTGCAACAGGAAAACCTGTATTGGAAACTCATAATTTCTAAGTAAGCATTGATAAAAAGGTACAAAATTCCACGTATTAACGTGAGAGTTTTCCTTAAACAATCATATGATTCGTCACATATTACGACAAGTTTTCTGATGGCGATGACGATGATCCGAAAAGATTTTAGTTTAGTACACGTCATCTACCAAACAATCTGTTGAGTGGAGCCAACATATAAACAGCACTTAATAATGCAGGAGAGCTCTTGATTCTATGGAACAGAAGGAAATTAAGGGATAGAAGAAATACGACCTGTACTTTTCCCAGTTTTAAGTTCGTGTTTGAAGATAATTTGGTGACAGGAATTGAAAGGTAAAATCAAGATATTTAGCATTCTGGTTGCACGAGATGGCTTTTAAGTTTTGCTTTGTGTTTGTTTTTTTTTTCGATTTCTAATTTCCCAAGCTTGAAGTGGCTTCTAGCCCGACTTCTTCTATACTACATAAAACTGGACAAGGCGTTATCACTCTCAGAAAATGCATTAAACAATTCTCGTTCACAAAGAAACTAGAAAATAGCAAAAAAATTGTTCATCCACACAAATTTCGTAAAACTATGTACAAAAAGAGTAGAAAAGGGTCTAGCGAGTTCAAGGCACATATACTCAAAACGTTCTGTTTTTTAAAAGTTTTTACACATTAAAAGAAAACGGAGGGCCGGTGTTGTGAAGCGGGTTGTCTACTTTGAATAACGTTTCCAAACAGATCCGGTTTTGATGACTCAGCGATTAATATGAGCGGTTGAAACAAGTAATTTGAATTAAAGGGTTTGTGCATGCAGAAACGGCCTTACAGTTGGTTTGATAAAACCTATATCGGCCGGAATGAGTCTTAAAAGAAATAACATTACTGGATAATTACATTCCGTAAACAAACAAAACGTCGATGGTAAAAAAATCCTACGAAGTAAGAGCATGTTTATACTCAGAGTGCCGTACACGAGAAAAAAAAATCGTATTTTCTTATAAATAGTCAAGTTGTCGAAAAACTTATGCGCCGCTACACCGTGTGTACAGAGGAATATTCTTGACTTGCGAGTGACGTCATAGCAGCAATGTAATAATAAAGCCCTTAAAAAAATAATTTTTATGATTTCTTATATTTAGGGCAAAAATTAATTTCAGGGCTTCGCTGCACTATTACAGGCAGTGAAGTAATTAATTCATGTACATTGGTACACGGAACGTATCATTCTCGATTTCATACCAAAATTTCTAAGGATTTCAGAAAGAAGTCATACAGTCAAAGAACTGACTGGAAAAATCGATTTCTTAAGAGATGTTTACATCTTAGAACAAAAAAAACCTAACTGAATCTTAAACATAGTAGGGTCAACTCGCAACCCAGATTCAGCCTTATTTGTCTTATGGTCTTAATTCGTGACATCAAGCAAATAAAACAAACTTTTCCAAAATAATACTTTTACCAAAGAAAGCTCCGAGACTTGTACATTAAAGCGCTTTCATACTTTTTTTTCTAAAATCAAATATTCTACCAATAAATTTTTATTATGGATCAACCGCTCATCTAATCTATGCCTGTACATGCATGTAGTTCATCAAAATGCGCCCGCAAATGTCTGTCATCTCTTTACATTTGTCAGTAATGTTGGTTAATTAGCACTATATTATATCAGCCTGAAAAAACCTATACACACAATTTCACGAAAAAACAGAGAAAAAAATTCTTTGTCCCGAGTCGGTGTCTGTCGGTGGAACAAAATTCCAGAAGGTTTGAGAAAAATGTAAAAAGGAGTTAAAAGAAAAATTAAAATATCTTTTATTCAATATAAAGAAGCTGGGTTACAATGCTGAAATCTCCAAACTGAATTTCTTAAAACCATTGTGTAAATTAAATGTTTGTGATTTTGTTTTTTGTTACTCTTGTATAGGCTGTATTAATTATTGTCATTTTTACGAACTTGTTTATAGATTTGTGTTTCTTCTAGACTCTTTTACTCAAACACAACTACCCGCCACGATTAACTTCCCTACTTGCGGGTGCGTGTGTATTGGTATTATCCTCTAAATTATCAAAAAACAAACTTGGAAATTTTTAAGCTTTGTAAGTCTTGATATATCAGTTTGGATCCGGTTACACTTTGAGTGTATATTGTTCATCGCGAAATTATTAACTGAATATGATAACAGCGATAGTAATATAATAAGTTTGAACAAACATATATTTGTGCAACTATCGGATATCAGTTTAAGGTACTATATAAGTATATAGGAACACAATTTTTCATAACCGTTTTAAGAGGAAGTAGTTTGTTGATTAATCACTGTATAACGCCCTATGCGCAGGAAACATCGTGATATGAAAGACGTGAACTAAGGATGCGTGTGTAAGTTGCTATTGCATCATACTTTGAAATTTAAGCCTATTTCGAGTTCAAGTGATTATGCAAACCTATCTTAACTTAGCATGTACCTATAAATCAGTCACGTAACATCGGAGTAAAAAATTTACGCTACTGTACGAAGTTGCTTAGCAACAGCTAACAGGTAACTCACGGGTACTGCTAGTCATGTACTATTGTTGGAAATTACAACACGAACATTCGTGAGGGGAAACGTGCTTGTCGAATGCTGATCTAAATATCAATTTTATTTTGGATACAGTCTGATTTAGTCTACTCACACCTTTCGATGGGTTTCTTGAGAGAGCATATAAAAATGTAGTTTTACCCTGTAGATATTTGGCTAACAAAATCAACCTTCCTTAAATGTTTCGTTGATTGATGTTGCATGCAAATCTTTGCTAATCACCATGGATACAATCTTTAAAACACGCAACAATTAAATGGAAAGAAATTGAGAAAATTCTTTTCAAGTTTGAACTGTTTTCGAGCTAATGCTTCACCTTAAAAAGAAGGCGATAGTAAAAATCAACGTTTTCCTTCCCTCAAAAACTAATCAAGTCATCTTTTCTACTTTTTTTCTTCGTAATAAACAAAGCACTTGTCAGTTTCGGCCAACTCTAATTGTTTTATTATAGATTTGTAAGCAAGGGGAAGCGTTGCTATATCTTTTGCTAATTTAGCAATTACCCACAAAAATATTGCTCCCATTTTGATATTTTATTATTTTTCAGTCCGAATACTCAAGAAACTGACAAATTAGCGAAAATTTTCTTTTATAATGAAGCAAATTATCTAATTTAGTCCTATTAAAAATGAAAATATTTAAATTTATCATCAGATTTATCTTGATAAGGTTGCGGGTCGAGTTGTAGATTTAAGACTGATTTATCTTATTCTTGACTATGAAAAAATATCGAAGATTTTATTATAAAAATAGGCTTGTACTTCGCACGAACTAAACAGAAAGAGTTTGTTTATGAATGAACGGCGTAGGATACTCGCACGACAATTTTGAAAATGTGTTAACTACCAGTTGCATTTAGTCACGATTTACAAGTGATCTGGCTTAAAAGAAATATCATGACTACTCAAGCTTCAACCTTTGATACTTTTAGTAATATAAGCATCTTTTCAAGATTAACAACACCATATAAGGAAAGAAAAACAATTTCTTTACCATTAATCTAAAATCGGTAATAGTTCACTTAATTTAGTTTCCCATGGCAATCTAACTTAAAACTAGCTACGTCAGGAACTAACTTTAACTGTTACTATTGGGTAAAATCCTAAGTTAAAAATTAAAGATGTTTTGTTTTCTTACTAATTACTAGCTTCTAGTAAAAACTTTATCGATTGTTTTAAAACAAGGTTGCATAGATAACTTGATTTAAAATTTGTTAAATGGTAGCTACTAAAAGGGGATTAAGCCCGAGACACGCTATATGATTTACAAACATGGGCTTGCGTGTGGCTTTATCACGCACTCATTTGCAAACAAAGATAAGAACTTACTTAATAACACTGATAAATAATCAGAAGAATTTGCAAAAAAAAAAGCTTAGGGATCTTCAAAAGAGGTTGCAATAATGAAACTTTGTAACCGTTTACAGTAAACAACTAAACAGAAGTTTCATCACGTGACATCAGGCTAATTTACCTTATAAGTAATTTACAAGTTTTTGTTAGAACCACGCTTTTCTTGAACAGGCTAATCTCATAAATAGCGAGTGTTGAGTAAAATTGTCAGAGAGGCGTCATAGAACGCCAAGCCCTACAGCTCTATTGTACATCCCTGTCTCGGAAATTCCTCTTCCAAGATAAAACGTCCTTCTTAACTAAAATAATCAGTCCATCAAATAACTGACAGTCACCATAAAAGGACTACAAGCTAAGTGAGGTAGGGTTTTATGTTTCTCAGATCTCGATCATTAACTGATAGTTCCTGACAGGTTATCAATGCAGTTCGTAAAAGTTTTCCACTAAGTGTTTGATACTTGATAGGTTTTGTTATTACATCGCAAAAAGTTCATTTGCAACAATAATCTCTCAAATTGTTTGCACAGGTTAAAGTTTCTAGCTATACTTTGATTTCGAGAACCTCTTTTTCCAGCTTACAAGCTTCTATTAAAACACACACTTTGAAAAATTTTGTAGCCCAGTTTGCTAACCACTAGTCCTTTAGATCCTAATCTTTTGGTTACATACATGTACCAAGATAAAATATCAGATGTCTCTAATTAGGGCGGACCATTTATGCCCCCTGCTGATAACATAACTTAGAGATTTCCCGCTCAATGGAGACCAACTTTGTCATAGAAACATGCTTATGATCAATGTGTTTTATTCAGCTTCTTAGTTTACAATAACATAGTGCACACTAAAAGACCACATCTTTAGAAAAGGTGGTCACATGTTTTCAGATGAGTTTAAGAAACTGTTCTTAAATTGTACAGGCAGATAACCTCTACAGCTCAGAGAGCTATACTGCCTTGTGATATTTCTTAGAATATAGCAAGGATAATTTCCTACAAAAATAAACCTTTTGTCCCTGTTTTTTACAGTTGCTTTATTTTTGCAAAAGGAAGATATAACTGAGAAACCTTGAATGGAAGGAGCTAGTACATCAAATGAAATCCCACTTCAAATGGAAACAAGGACACGCGATCCGAAAACATTGGATCCTACAACTCAAGCTCGGTGTAAAGAAACAGCACATCAGTTACGTGACATCGGGGATGAGCTGAATTTGAAATACTTTCGCCGTCAACAAAATTATGTTCGCGATAGAAGACAAGAGGCACAAGTTAACATCGAAATACCCATGGAGACAGTGAGATTACTAATTCGCTGTGTAACTGAGTTTTTACAAAATAATCCCTGAGGAAACTAACTATCAACCCCTTTAACCGATGCCACGTCTTACCCTTCCGTGACAAGACGATAAGCGGTCGACGACTTTACGGTAATGAATTATCCATAACATTCAGTCAAACCAGACGTCGGTGAAAATGTTTTTTTCACTGTTCAAACACGTTCAAAAGGAACAAGAGCCTCTATTCAAACAATGAAAATATTTTCCTTTTGTTGAGAACAATCCTTTGGCATAACATGAAAGATGTCACGGCTTGAAGATTCACAAGAGAAACAATACCTAACATATCCCTCTAAGATATCCAAAAAGATACCAATAATTTCAAAGTTAAACAATTTTGTTACTGATAGTTGCTGCTCAAATGCTTATAAAAATTTACCTCAACTTTTTCTGTAATACAAAGGAACTTTGGAACCTAACATTCCTTACTACATTGGAAAACTAAAAAATAATTATCTAAACCACAAGCCATCATTATTCTAAACCTGATTAGTTTATTTAAAACCATGAAAGAAAACAAATCGCCTTGTTTTCAGCTACACTGCTTCTTTAATGGGTTCCAATCTTTCAAATCAGACATTTTTAAGTTTATAACTTTAAAGTCTCGCATATAAAGTTAGTAACTAAAGGCTTTACACATGACAGAATATCTAATTGTTTCGTTTGCTGTTCTTTTCAAGCTAAAAGAATTATTGGAATTTCGGAGAACTTAGGTTTTCCCTTATATTAACCAACCAGCTAGCTAAGAATTGGTTAAACTGCAGATCGAGGAAAAAACAATTACAGGCAAAAAATCTTTGCTCGCACTAGTAAATGTTACCAATCATTGTACTTTAGGGAATTTTGTAAGCAAACGGTCCGCGAAACACACCGTCAACTCAAATTGCAGTAACCAAGAATGAAAAAAAAAACGTATTTCAAAAATGCAACTGTAAATCTGTAAATATTTTGACAACAACTAGTAGTTTAAATACATCTGTAAACAAAAATATAAACCTGAAATAGAGCTAATTTATTCTTCAATTTGTACAATATTGCGTGGCAGAAATTGCAACTTGTGTTCCTTAGTTCTGTGGCGCATTTCTCTCCAGTTTTAATAACTGTGTTCAAACTCAACAAAAATCGCTAAAATCAGTTAGTCACGGAGATTTTGTTAGAGTTAGTAGACTGTTTGAGAAAAGTAACAAGAATAGAAAAGAAGGAAAAAGGATTCTTGGTTGGCTGGATGCACTACACGTCTTACAGTATCTGCTTTTTTCTACCTGTTAAAGATGGTTTTATCAGCTTCCTATTCGAAAAAAGAAATACAAAAGAACTTCCAAAGTAAACATCAAGTGCAAAAGTAATATGCAATTTCGAAAGTTGAAAAACAGTTTCTTTTAATTACATCCAAAACAACAAAGATTTTCAAATGACCGCAATGACCTGCGGGATCACCCCTTGAAATTGGACGGCAGAAAACAAATAACGACCACGCAGTTGAGATGTGTTTCCATGCAGTCACGCTTGTTAAAAAACACTTTATAGGGCAAAAAATTCTTCTTGTTACATACTGGGTAAGATTAAAGATGACTTGCAGAGCAGTTTTCAAAACCAATAAAGATTTCAGAGTAAAGGCGATGATCGACGGGTTGACACCTTCACTGGCACGGCAAAAAATCAGACGACCACGCAGTCTAGATGTGTTTCCGTGCAGTCACGCTTGTAAAAGAATACCTTTTTAAGGCAGAAAACTGTTTTGGTTGCACACAAAACTTTATGTTAAGATTGAATATGACTTGCAAAGCAGTTTTCAAAACCAAAAAACAATTCAGAGTAACGGCGGTAACCAACGGGTTGACACCTTGAACTGACACGGCAAAATACAAGCGACCACGCAGTTAAAACGAGTTCTCAGTCACGCTTGTAAAAACAATAACTTTTTAAGGCAGAAAACTGTTCTGGTTACACATAAAATTTGATAGTAAGATTGAAGATGACTTGCAAAGCAGTTTTCAAAACTAAAAACATTTCAGAGTAACGGTGATGACCAGCGGGTTGACACCTTGATCTGGCACGGCAAAAACAGACGACAACCACGCAGTTGAGATGTGTTTCCATGCAGTCACGCTTGTTAAAAAATCACTTTATAGGGAAAAAAATTCTTCTCGTTACATACAAAACTTGGTGGGTAAGTTTGAAGATGATTTGCAAAGCAGTTTTCAAAACCAAAAAAGATTTCAGAGTAACAGCGATGACCAGCGGGTTGACACCTTGAACTGACCCGGCAAAAAAACAAGCGACCACGCAGTCAAAATGTGTTCTCAGTCGGTCGCGCTTGTAAAGAGTCACTTTCAAAGGCGAAAATTAATCCCCTTAAATACAAAACTTGAAGGTTAGTGAAAATCAACTTGCAGCCAAATTTTTCAAAGCGTTTCCCCAATGAACATTAAGTCTTTTTAGCAATGAAGTTTTAACCAGCTCGACCGAAAAGCTAAGAACAAAACTATTAGGATACTTTGATGTCCATTACTAAATGTTTTAAGGTTTTTATTTCCACTTGTATACACACTTATACGTGTTTACTTATTACTCTAATAATAACAAAATTCAAAACTAATTTTTGACAGAAAAAGCGCGCAGCGAAGATTTCTGGCAGTACACTAGCAGTTGTTACTTTGCTAGTTGGTTTAAGATGTTCGTGGCTGATTGGAAAACAGGGAATCGGTAAATCACTGCCTCACTTATCTACCACTTTTGTAGAACCTAAACAGAAATATGTATAAACTATAGTAACAAAAGAACAACTGTTCTTAACAGCAAGAGCTTTGATTCTCAACGAAAACGTATTCTTTCCACAAAGCGACATCTTAAATTTGTTTGTTTTAATGATATTACACCTTGCAAATTTTAGTTTTTATCATCTTGCATGATATTACACCTTGCAAATTTCCGTTTTTAAGATCTTGCTGTCCAAACATAATATAACTTCATGAAGTTATATTATATTTGGACTGCAAGACGATAAAAACTGAAATTTGCAAGGTGTAATATCATTAAGTCAAACTGTATCGAATTCATTTGGAACAAAAGTTTCTTAAATTAGTATTCTCGATCGCATCTTCATCTGGAAATACGGTAAAAATAGTTAAAGTATTCAAGATTTGACCAGATTTCCGTAAGAGTACGGCTGTTCAAGATGTCAATCAGAACCTTGTTAAAATCGAGTGAGTACGTGAAACAACTTTTTTTCCTCGACCGCAAGTCACATTTCTATAGCTTCTATAAACCGTTTTTTTTATAAGAACGAAGCTCAGAACATTTAATAGTTGAGCTTGAAAATAATAATCTCGAGAGTACTGAAACACACATTCGTGGATCATCAGCCCTCGCATAATAACAAATAAAGCAAACTAACAAAAAAAAGAACAGAAAAAATTGGTTTCCTAAGGACATGTGTACAGCATCTTCTTTTACTACATAAGAACGAGTGATCATCCATATCACCCTAACTCAATCTAACTAGAGCTCACGTTAATTTAAGCTCTGGGTATTTCCACACCTACCAGCTATATTTGGTAAAGAAAAATGCTAGACTACAAAAGACTAAAATATCAAGAAAACTCGAGGCTATCGGAGGTATTAAAAAACAAATGATTCATCTTGGGAGCCATTGCCATTTTGAAGGAAAACTCGGTGAAAACACTGCCAACCCAATTTCATGCATGGATTCAGACAGGCAGGCAATGGTTAGGTTTTTTGAAGGTTTTTATATACGCCCTGTACAGCATTATCAGTGCGGGTTGTTTTACCTAAATAGGTTCGCATAATTATACTAAAAAAACTGCTGTCTTGTATCCGAAACACAATTTTTTTTATAAAGACCAGTTAATTGACCGAGGGTTATTCTCCTTAGTTTTTTGGCGATTTAAACTTCAAATTGTTCTTTTTCCGTAAAGTTATGTGGTTTAAATCGAATAAAAACTAAGCACAAGGGATTGCAATACACGCACTGGAAAACGAATTGTAAGGAATTAATTCAGGGTAGGTATTCGTGCACAGCGTATAATTTGAAACAATGGCAAGAGAGAAAAACTGCGAACCTTTTCTTAATCCTTCTGCATTGTTAAGACAAAGAAGTTTAAAAAGAATTAGCAATCGAGCCGCCGAGCCTCAGATGTTGTTCTCAAATTCCCTTTATTTTCAGTTGTCCAATCTGAGTTTCGTTGTTCTTATAAAAAAAAAACGTGCAGTTAAAAATGATAATTTGTACGGAAAGGTGACTTGATAACAATTGCTGTCAGTCTTTATGGTATCAACGACACTTACACGTACCTCCCCTCAGAGGTCATTTGTTAAGATATGACAAAAGAAAATCTTTTACAGTAGAAAACACCTCAAGAGCCTGTAAAAGAAAACCTGGTATTTCAACAGCATAAGTAGAAATTGGACAAAAAAAATTCAGTTTTCAGCAGCTACTCAAATAAATCTTATGCTGTTACAAAACACGCTTTTTTACAAGAAACCGTAACTACAGGCTACATGGGTTGTTTTTAAACTTTGAGGCGATTTCAGCCTCAAAATGTTTCTAAATTATTCTAGGTTACTTATTTTTCCAAACAGTAGAGTAGTTCCCGAAACAATTAAAAGGCGCTAAGTTGTATTTCTTATCGCGGTATACGTGATAAATGGAGAAAACTATCATTGGAAGTGAGTGCGTACGGTTTTACTCACATTTAAATCTTTGTACAAAGATTCAATTAGGCATTTTTACACTCATGCGCAGTGCGTATACATATCCCACTGTTTTGGCGGCCACGTGTCTTACAGATGTCACCGAATTCTGTCGCCCAGACAAAAAATGGGCAATAAAAACTGCAAATCATTATAATAAAATACCATGAAAGGCAAAAACAATTTTATATCTCGGAAACCATAACATTTATAAGACCTTGAAATTGTCTGAAATTTCAGCCAGTGATTGTTCTTAGCTTGTTGTGAATTTGTGGGCAATTTCAGCCTGGATGTTCGTATAATAAAAAAAGCATGCACTATCTTTATAGATCAACGATCAACTCTCTTCCTGCCAGATTCTCAAAATGATTAAACGCCAAAAAATACTTAAGAATTGCATGAAATAATCATGAGTTTTAAAAATTTTTATGACAATAGATGTTTGAGCAGTTCGCTTGTTTTCTATAACTTAATTATATATTCAAAAGCTATTATTAAAGAAAAAAAAACGTATGGTCACTTCATCGGTTCCCAGCCATTAGTCGACCTTAAAAGTCCCAGTCGTTAATGTGAAGTCGGGTTTCGCTATATCCTAGCCTTTGATTCAAGCTCAGTTTTTTATCCTCGAAACAAACCCATGTTCTTGAAAAAAGCGCTCATCCAACTAGGAATTTTGTTTTTTCCGTGTGCTTAAAGCAAAATTTAATGAAACTCTCGCTGCGAATTAACAGAAATGAAACATACTTTTCTGATTCGTCTTAGCAATCAGTCTACTCCCAGCTGTCTTTAAGAAATCAAGACAATGAGCTATTGAATAATAGTGATGTCAAATTTCTAATAGTAAACAAAGGTACACCTATAGGTACGGTCTAAACTGAAGACAATATTGGCTTCTCTAATTAAGTTCTTTCTCTGTTTTGCTAAGTACTTTCATGTGAAAAGCACACAAATGAATACGCTTCCGCTTCATGCGTGCAAAATCATTACAGCTGTAAAACTGATAATCTCAATATTTTTGACAGTTAAAGCGCTTATCAATATCAACAAAAACACTTCATCTTTTAACATTTTAAGTCATTTCAAACCTTTTTTCTAAGCAAGCGTGGCGGAGGTTTTTTAACCCGGTTTTGCGCATAATTGCTTCCTAAAACTGCTTTTTTAGCTCACATGCCTCCTTTCTGAAAAATAATAGCAAGCACTGAGCTTGCAAAATCAGAAATGAACATACGGTCCAGTATCAAATGTTTTTCTATGGCGCAATATACGTTAATACTTTTCTAGTTAATATAAAGAAGATCTTTTTTTCAGATCTCTCAAATATTTCAATTCATGAAGCCGCTAATTGTTTGGCTTTCTTGACTGGAAAATAGTCTTTTACTACAAAAAAAATTATGAAATGTATAAAAACCAATCAGCTTCAAAATTATTCAAAAAAAGCAAAAGCATTACATGGGCAATTCATTATGCTTGTATTCTAAAATAGTTATAAAATGAATTTTAAGAAAAATGACTGATACAAAATATTAAACTTCATGTTTGATAAAATATTTACTGAGTCAAATGAAACTAAATACGGCACCTGCAAATTTAGAAAGCTTCGGAGAATAGAATCGTTACAAATCGAACACAGTAGTAACTCTAACTTTCAATAAAAAAAAAATTCCTTAATAAAAACAAATTGTCTAATGCTACAAAAAAATGGTTCGATGGTTATTTTCAACTCTAAATCTGTTGGTGAAACTCAAGAAACAGAACATGTAATCGATCAAAATCTTCTCTTCACCTAATGTTTACACATAAACTGCCTATGGACTAACCGGAAAAAAGGAACTCTTTACCTGCTACTAAAGAAGCTAATTCTTTATGTTTCAAAATCATAAATCTTTCGCTGTCTTAAAAGCTATCATGCACTTTTACTTTGTTAGAAGATTAGCACGCGGTATCTTCTATATTTAATTATCATTCTGTAGTACACCGGAAGCCCGACGTTTATCACCGCCGATCGACCTCCCACTGAGAATAAATCATTGGTACCAATCCAAAACACAAGTGGTCAGCAGTCTAAAGCTTCAGCAAGAAATGTCAAAATGAACAGTACATACCCAAAGCGATGAAAGTACTTTGCTGGAGTAGTTATTCCGTTTCAATCCCAGCCGAAGATAACACGCCAATCGAAAATTACAATCCAGTACAGTACGAGCGGAAATCGATAACTGCAATGACATTTTTTTCTTCCGGTAAACGACTTGGACACTTTTGGAAGCAAATTCAGTATTATCAGTTTCCTGAATTTAAGAAAACAAAAAAAGCTTTGGTTTACTGCAGAAAGAAACAAAAGCTTTGTACGCATATCATTTATTAAATAAGTTACTTCTCATGACGTAACATGTTATTTGGCCGTTTACAGTACTGTTTGCTTGGGGGACTGGTAATACATACAATGAAAAAGTTTGCTGAACTAAGTTTTATTAAAATCCGGCTGACGTTAAAGAATCTTTCTGTTTCAAAGTTAAGAACTGCCATAGCAACAAAAAAAATGATTTGAAGAAGTATTACCAAAAAGAAGATTTAGCGAAAACAGATTAATTTATGATTTTGAAATTCTGTATCTGATGGTGTCGCTCGATGCAAACTCACAGTCCATGCAATGACTGCTACGCTGAGTTGAGTTTGTTTACTCAGTTTTCTAGAAAAAACAATAATAACTATAAGATAACCGAATCTTAGTCTCACTCTCAGTTAATCCCTGTTTTCCTCCCGGTTAGAAACAGAGCAAAGATCCAGATCAAAAGGAAAAGTAGTTAGGCTGTTTCTTAAAACCTGGAAAGAATTAGTTCTAGTTTAAGGTGAAAAGTAGGTGGGCTGTTTCCTAAATTCAGGTAAGAATTATTTCTAGGTTAAGGAGAGAAGTAGGTGGGTTGTTTCCTAGAAACTTGAAAGATTTAGTTTTAGTTTAAAGGAAGAAGTATAGGTAGGCTATTTCCAAAAATCTTCAGTGCAAGATTAAGTTCAGGTTAAGGGGAGAAGTAGGTATAGGCTGTTTCCTAGAAACTAGCAAGAATTAGTTCTATGGTAAAGGGAGTAGGTATACTATTTCCAAGAATCTTCAGTGTAAGATTTAGTTCAGGCTAAGAGGAGAAGTAGGTATAGGCCCTTTCCTAGAAACTAGCAAGAACTAGTTCTAGATTAGGAAGAGGAGTAGGTGAGTTGTCTCCTAGAAACTTGCAAGAATTAGTTCTACGTTAAGGGGAGAAGTAGGAAGGTTGTTTCCTAGAAACTAGCAAAACTAGTTCTAGGTTAAGGGTAGAAGTAGGTGAGCTATTCCCTAGAAACTTGCTAGAGTTAGTTCTTGTTTAAAGCGAGAAATAGGAAGGCTTTTTCCAAGAATCGTCAGTACAAGAACAAGTTCAGGTTAAGAGGCGAAGTATAGCTATAGGCTGTTTCTTAGAAACTTGCAAGAATTAGTTCTATGTTAAGGGGAGAAGTAGGTAGGCTATCTCCAAGAATCTTCAGTGCAAGATTTAATTCGGGTTAATGGGAGAAGTTGGTATCGGCTGTTACCTAGAAACTTGCAGGATTTAGTTCTAGTTTAAGGGAAGTGGGTATACTATAGTCATGGTTTAGATAAGATTAAACTTTAGATTTAAGGGAGGGGTAGGTGAGTTGTTTCCCAGAAACCGGTTTTTTTACTGCTTTTCGATAAGAGTACACCAAATGCAAGACCAAAGCTTTTGGTGAGTTTTATAAATGAGGAAGCTGATTCCTGAAAGGGAATGTTGTTTGAATATGCCTGACCATAAAAGGGAGTCGAGAGAAGTTAGTCAGTTTTAACGAGAAGTTAATATGACTATTTGAGTAAAACTCGCCTTCTAAATTAGGCTAATTTTATAAAGACACATTTCACTACCCAGTGCGTCTTACAGCCTATTCAGTAAAGAGATATCTAAAGCAAACTTAAAATTTGGCAAGTTAACAAAATTAGCTCAGTTTTTCTTTAAAAAGGCTTGATTTCTTTGTTGTTGATAGCGTAAGATAAGTAAATCAGATATAGTTGAATCACGTTTAGTGTATGGAAAGTCTCTAGTATATTATACGATTATTTCTAGACAGCAAATCTATCTTTCTTCTTTTATGTTATTTTTTCTGTTTCAAGTAATTGACCTTAAAGCTGAGCAACACTGCATGTTGCCGTACCGTCGGTCGTGATAGCCAAAGCTTTTGTTTGTAGATCACAAGAAAATGTATGTTTACACACCGCAGGGATAATGTAAGATGTTAGGGAAAAGGTCAAAACAATGGTACTTCCTAGGAACCCAATTTAGGGGGATGGGTTATTATGTGCCGCCATCCACCACCTTTTTTCAAAAAGGCTGAATTTCAGGAGCAAATATGTTCAATAAAATAGATATTGATAAAGTATTTGCACCAACGCCTTCTTTGTGGAGAGAAGAGTCCATAATACAATAAATCAGGTTTTAAGAAATTAAGCTCTGAAAAAGTGGTAGGGGTGCGGTAGTGGGGTCTGTGCCGCCACCCACCACCTCCCTCGACAAAATTGGGTTCCTTAAAAATACCATTGTTTTGACTTCTTCCCTTAGTGAAGACATGCAGTTCCTAAGAAAAATAATATAACATGAAATTCCGGTTCAACATCGGAGTAATAGTTCTTAAAATTTAAATGAGGAAACAATTCTAGCGGGTCGGCGGTTAGTCCCCCCGTGTTGCGCCAAGCGTGATATGCAGTAAATAAAGGCACGCGTATAATAGGGCACTCGCCAAAGGACTTTCGTCTTAACTTCTTGTTCAGTACGCACGTTTTGTTAAAACAAGGGACTGCAAGTAGTCTAATCAGCTAATAGCTTTGCGTTTTTCAATCCCCAAAAATTACCAGGCTCTTGGTTTAACACAAAACTATATTTTACAACCCCTAAAAATACCAGACTAACTATTTCAAACCCTTTGATATACAACGGTCATGCCTACCACCCCAATTTAGGGATTACCCCCTTCCCCCAAATCGCCTTTTTGAAAGAAAAAAGGGGAAAGAGAAGGAGAAAGGGAGGTCGGAGACGGGGGCAGAGGCAGGAATCGGGCAATGACGGGGGGCTCGGAGAAGGAAACAGGAGTTTGGGGAAGGGGGGATTGGGGAAGGAGGCAGGAGGCAGGAGATCGGGGAGGAGGGAGGAGATCGGGGAAGGGATGGAATAAATGGGTTAAGGGAGGATTTGTTGAATCCAGAGTCGTTATCAACAGGTAAGAATGTAAAAATTAGACTACGAAATGGACGTCGGCATTGTTTGATTTAGAAGTTTGTTGAACATTGAAAATAACAGTTTCGGAACAAATACCAGGTGTGTTGGCATAGATTAAAGGCCGTGTGGTCTTCAATAAAGCGTACAACTGAATAATTAATTGACGTATTCAACAGGTTTAGATTAGTTGTAAACTATTCGGCTTAAAAGCAGGCGGAACGCGTTTGATTTTTCATACAATCAAACTTTCATAGACAATGCGTCAATTGAAGCATTGAAAGTTTTAGCAAAACACAAAACAACGCCGCCAGTTGTGTAGTTGCCGTATGAATTTCGGTAAAAACTCACAGAAGAAAAATTTCCATTAAACTCTTGTTAGTTTTAAATAGAGCTTACTCGTAGACTTCAGCTACTAATTTTAGTGGAAGGGCAAAAGTTGCAGAACCTTTTAACTGAATTTCAATTAATATTCCAAAGATACCATAACAATTTGTAGAAATGATACATTTCCCCGCGTTCTATATATTTTCACATTTGTGTACATTTGTATACTGAGCGAATTCTGGAGAACAAATTAAATGCATGTTTCAATTAAATTCTCATCTTCAGAGAGATCAAACTCGGACAGCATTGCTGTGGTTAACCAAAGGCAAGTGTAAGAGAAACCGAGAAAAAAAAACTGCCTTGTGCGGGAATCGAACCCATATGCGCATGCGACGCCCCGATCACATGTACTCTAACTACTGAGCTACCGAGAGTTTGACCTCTCTGAAGACGATATGAGAGAATTCTGTTTAAAAAGAAAGAATTGTTTCGTTACCTCGCTCATAAATATAGTTCGAGAGGTATAAACAAAAACCTGATTAAATTATGTTTGTCAGTAAATTATGTTTTGTTTTTGGTTTACTTTACATGGTAGCAATAATAATCGTAATTACACCGGAAAGTTGTTTTTATAACAGAACCAAAAAGGAAGATCGAAGTAATTTTCAATATATTGAATCAATAATCTTTTAGCGGCTGCATGTTAGTTAAGTTCTACATAACTCGATAATCCGCTTTTCTATAGCTCATCTTGCTGTAATTGCTGTGTTTTTTCATTCCGAAGTTTTCTAGCAGTTCGGAATTTCAGAAACACAAGCTCGCGTCGAATAAAATGGAATATTCATCAAGCTTCAGAAAAGATCGCGAATGAATTCCCGTCCCTCTTCATTGCGTTCCTATTGTCTAACTTTCATGAATTTTACATTTTATCCCGATGCGCGCATGTGTTTCTGAAATATAAAGACAGTTTTGTTGATGCGTGCATACACCAACACAATGGCCTCATCTTAATTTAGGAGGGAGTTAAACCAAACTTTTGTTGGCTAGTGAGGAAGTTGAGAAAGATATTCAGCAAACCGTTCCTCCTGGCAAGGGACTAGTACAGCTTTGGTTTGAGAACGGTTTGACTAATTTACATCAAATATTAACTTCAAAATAACATTTTAAACTTCCCAAAATAATCACCAGGTTCAAAAAACTCTTTAAAACTATCAATCTTCAAGAAAAAATTAAAACTCAAAATTCGTCCAAAAATTCTCAAAATATTCAAGCTGACTCTCCTTCATTCCATCTGTGTTTTAAGCATAGGGGTTTTGTAGATTCAAACCATGGACGGAGATATCGGAAGAAACATGAAGAAAAGTGGCCACAAAGCGCGCTTTGGGTTTACTCCCGCCTTAAGGCAACAAATTCTTACTTTGTTCGAATGGAGTCATTATGAAATCAAACTTGTTGTCAACTTGTTCTTGGTACTTGTCATACAGTCTTTTATATTAGAACGTCTTATTCTTGCATGAGCCAAGGCTGAATGTTCTTAATCATTTGGGGAATTTTAACCTCAAATGTACTTAAAATGTTCTTGATCGATATAGTGAAACGCGTTCGGTGTACACGCTCTTTTGTAAAAGAAACTTTTTAAGAACACTCAGCTTCATACACAAGGAGGGGTTGGCGCAGTGGTACGATCTCTGCCTCCCAATCCTGAGGTCCCCGGTTCGATTCCCGGCCTGGCTGAGGGTAGAATATTTGGGTGACCTTTTTTCCCACTAAAAGGCCACTCAGCTTTCCATCCTTCGGGGTCGGTAAAATGAGTACCAGCATACATGGACCGCTTTGAAGCGGCTGTTTATTGAGTTTTATATGCTTCCGGTCCGCTGGGGGTAAACTGATCATTGTAAAGCGCCTTTGAGCATGTATATGGAAAGGGCGCTATATAAATGCACCACTTTACTTTCCTATTTATATACACAAAAGAGCATGTACTATCCCAAGGGTGGATCCAGGACTTCCAAAGAGGGGAGGGGGTGGGGCACAGCGATCGCCGAAGGCGCGAGCTTTCTAGGAGGTGTAAGGGTATGCTTCCCCAGAAATTTTTGAAAATTTGGGTCTCTAAAATGGCCGTTTCCCAAATTTTGAGACCCTTTCTTATTCGGTTAAGACTAATTTCGTGCTCGTAAACTTCGTTCAAATAAAAAATTTAATGCCTTATTTGTAAAGATAGAATATGAATTTCTGGTTCTATGACTTCTATGTACTCCCGGAAAAATTTTCTTGGAAGCCTACTTCTTTATGGCACCTAACATATTTTCTTCTTATTTTACAAGGAAAAATGAAGTTCCTTCAAACAG
>JAOBRD020313767.1:0-21709 GCA_027575215.2 Hydrozoanthus sils | reverse complement strand
ACAGGTTGTTCCACCGTTTCACGGTGTGTCTCTTTGCCATACTACAAGTAGTATGACGGGGTTCTCGTGTTGTGCCCGGATGCTTACGAAGTAGAGAGTTTCTATCTAGCTATTTTGTTTTCAATTTTTAGACGCAAAAAATTTTAAACAACTAAAGGAACATTTCTTTTATCAGTCTTGAATTTTCGATTTCCAGATTACATTCCAAACACGTTTGTTATCAACGCTCTGTCGATCCTGCCAACCCCCCTGAAACTACCGGGGACGCTGAACATGTCTGCTTCGGTGTCAGTCAATCGCTTACTTCCGGAGTCCACTAAGCTCAAACTCAAGATTCAAAAAAAGGTATTTGTGTGGACAACTATTCCGTGCATCGCTGGATATGGATCTTGGTAAGTTTTGGATACATTTCGATTGAATAAAGCTGACATGTGGCTTCCTTAAGACAAAAGCCGACCACGTATGTAAGAAGTTAACGTATACGCACTGGAATTGAGCTTCGTCAGAGTGAAGCCGTTGTTACACGTAACCCCCCCTCCTCCCTCACCCTCTCTAAAATCCCCCACCCCCAATTCTAACACAAAGGCGATAAAGCTAAAACATAAGTGATGTATTAAAATTCAGGTATGTCATCCACAGACTAGTCAAACTGTAAACTATATTTTTTGATCCAAACAGTTTAAAAACATTGTTGTTTTGCCCGTTTACCTAAAACACTGGTAACTGATTTTCTTGTGAATTACAACTTTATTTTTCCTTACTGTTTCTATTGTAGTTTTCCCGAGATACACCTTAGCTTTAGATTTTGCCTTTTACATGTTCAAATTCCTTGCACAATGTTAAAAAAAATTAGTTTCTGTGTTACGTTTTAGCACCTACGACAATTTCTGTGAGATGTTGAGAAAAGTCATGTTCAACAAATGCACCAAGGAAATGGAAGCCAAAGGAGTACCATGTGACTGTCCCATACCAACTGGGACATTCACTATACCAACACAGACAGTCACTGTAACCAGTCAACAGATCAGCCAGATTCCTATACCTAACTTCTTGGTCAATGTAAGCATGTGTACATGTTCTCATGCAATTTATAACAATCTTGGATTAGCTGCTCAAAAGCAGATTAGCGCTAATCCAGGGTTAATCATAATCCTATAAAAGCATAAGTACCCCATCTAGGCACGTATCCTATGTAGGTATAGGTATCCTCTAGGTACGTTTCCTATGTAGATAAAGGTATCCTCTAGGTACGCATCCTATGTAGGTATAGGTATCCTCTAGGTAGGAATTCTTTGTAGATCAAGGTATTCTATAGGTACGTATCCTCTGTTGGTATAGTTATCCAATAGGTACTTATCCTATGTAGACCAAAGTATCCTATAGGTACAAATACTATATAGTATAGGTATCCTAAAGGTACGTATCCTATGTTGGTGTAGTTATCCTATAGGTACGCACCCTTTGTAGATAAAGATATCCTCTAGATACGTATACGTATCCTATGTAGGTATAATTATACTATAGGTACGTATCTTATGTAGGTATAGGTATCCTTTAGGTAAGTATCCTGCTTTTTAGGTGTAAGTATCATATAGGTACGTATCCTATGTAGGTATAAGTATCCTATCGATACGCATCCTATCGGCATAAGTATCCTCCAGGTACGAATATGTAGATCAAGGTATCCTTTAGGCACGTGTAGTATGTAGGTATAGGTATCCTATCTAGATCAAGGTATCCTATAGGTACGTGTCCTTTGTAGGTATAGATACGTATCCTATGTTGGTTTAGGTATCCTCTAGGTACGTACTTATGTAGGTAAAGGTATCCTATTAGTACGTATTTTATGTAGATAAAGGTATCCTCTAGGTACGTATCCTATGTAGATATAGGTATCCTACAGGTACGAATCCTATGTAGGTATCCTATAAGTACGTGTAGATTACATGAAAATAGAATAAAACAAAATTAATGGAAAAATTAAAAGATGGAATGAAATGAAATAGAATAAAAAGGATGAAAATAAAATTACAGTCTACCGGCCGGTAACCGTGGGCAGGAAAATTCTCTTGGAGAGAGCCCTTGGAAAGAGCCTATATGAGACAAGGTTGTAAGAAATTTGATAAACCACTTGTGTTACTATCCCTTTTTTTTTCAGGGTAAGTACTACCTGAAAGTGGAATTTCTGGACGTGTACGACCGACCCCTTGGCTGCTTTGAAATTTATCTGCAAGTAAGCATCGAGGGTAAAGACAAAAGAGCTCTCCGAATCAAGCAGATTGACGTGTGATGAGTTGCACTGGTAAACACACTTGTGAAACAAACACAAATATAACTACTAGGTACTTGAATAAAAAAGTAGAAAAGCCGTACAATTAAAGATAACTACCCATAATGCACGTGTTCTCCCGGTATCCCGAAATGCATTTGTTCTTCCGATAATTTTCATGGTCATGTTGAAAAGTTCAGTTATGAAATTTATTTGAGCAAGAGGAGAAAAACCGATTAGACAAATTGTTCAGGGTAAGACCTTGGACTAGAAAATGCTTTTTAATAACTCCAGGTAGTGAAAGGCTAGGGAACACGTTAGTTGACCGCAAAGCATGATTGTGTAGCTATAGTCATGGACAGTGCTTAATTTACGCAGTTGTTTGTGTGTGCTTCACAAGTGTCATACTAGCTTCAGGTGTTGGGTGATTGCAAGTAATTTGTTACTTATATAAACCGAGCGGAACCGGGTTGGTCTAAGGGTTGGGTTGGTTGGTTTTAGCTCTGTCAAACTAACAGTGGCCAACAACATCAAAACAATAGGAAGAAAAGTAACTTAATGTAAAAGGAAAGATAAATAAAAAAACCCACAAAACTCACTGACAGTGACCTACTTTTTGTTCTGCTGACATAAGTAACGTAAAACCCCAAGTTAAAGCCCTGGGCTTGCATAACTTTAAACGGAGGGGAGGGGGGAGGGGGAGCTTATATCCGGATTGGCTTATAAGTAGAATAAAAGGATTGTCTTGGAACAACGCGATAAAACGTATCTGACAAACGAATTACAGCTAACATAAGCATACATTTACATTTAGAGTTACATTTATAGTACATTTTATTGTGCGTCACAATAAACGGAGAGTTATCATTAGAAATTTTGATGTTTAAAAACAAACGCAAAAGGAATGCACTTATAAGTTATATCTGGAATAATAATATCAATATCGCTGTTGCCAAAGGGGGGGGGGGGGGGTGAAACGTGACATTTTACGGTATTTGAAGAGATAAGAAAATAAGCAACGAAGTGGTTGAGAAATCTGCCCTATCATTTGATAAAACTGATATTAGGGAAGAGGCATTTTTAACCACAGGCAGTTACTCCTCATTGGAGGTAGTACGTCAGTGGCGTAGCCAGCTTTTAGGCCTGCACGCCCGGGCCTTCAAATTATTTTGACGGGGAAAAGAAGAATATTAAAAAAATATTTGAATTTTATTTAATAAAAAGAAGAAAGGAAGAAAATTTTAAAAAGGCACTGTTAAAATTGTTATTTTGCAATAAATGCTGCATGGTTAATGTGGTTAATACTCGCCCCAAACTCCTGATGTTGATGTCGGAAACGAATGGAGAGAAGACTTAGCTAATAAATAAGGTCCCAGTTTCCAGATCGTGCCTATGCCATTAGTACCTTTACGGGATCCATGGAAGACAGTTTCTAGCATTGGCACGGGAAGGACATCTTCGCTAGGCTTTATGATTTTGGTGCATTTCTGGCGAATTCAAAAACACAATTTTCAAACTTTCCCAGGGGAGCACGCCCTCAGATCTCCCTAGAAACGTTCGTGCTTTAGCACACGCACGGCTATGTGGGCCTGTAAAATATTCAGATCCTGGCTACGCCACTATACGTTTCGCTGGAGGTGCACAAACCTAAACAAACTACTTGTCCACGGCTTTTAATTTAAAAGAATTCTCCACAGCATAACATTCTTAGTTTCAAATAGAGCTTTTGTCAAATTTGTATCCATATCAGCAGCTCAAATTTGATAATCCTGTACATAAATCCAGCGCCAAGCATTGTAGTTTGATCTTTTCCACGTTTTGAAATTCCCACGCACCGCCATTTTAAAATGTGACATGCTTTGCTTGCAGTGCCAGACCCTCTCTCGTTCAATGTTATCGTATTCACCGAGTGTGGAGACCGGCACTACAACTGAAACATGTCACATTTCAAAACGACGGCGCCCGAGAAATTGCTTGGCGTGAGATTTATGTACAGGTTATCAAATTTGAATTGCTGATATGGACACAGACTTAAAATATTTTTTTTAAAACCAAGTGTTACGCAGTGCAGAACTCGTCTAGGCTATATAAGCTTCGAAACGAAGTTAGAAAAGCCAATCAAGCTCACGAGACACGAACAAACAGCACTTTTCACTTTATTTGATATTATATTAAATTTCTTCCAGTTTATGTACACTTTCTGCAAGCAATATATAGGCTCTATGTTTTAAAACTGACTCTGTATATCTTTCAACCCGTCATAAAAATCGAGACTTATATTAATGCACTCAAATCAAAATAAATTGAAACTTTGGTAAAAAAAACTTAGTGGCTTTCTAATTTGAATTGACTTATTTGTATTTTCGCTGGAAAGCCGCTAGGAAAAGTATTTACATTTCAAAGTATAAAAGGTTTTAAGCTACCCTATCTTTTTAACTACTCTGTTTATAGCCATGTGGAACGGTATAAGAAAAACAAACTAGTTCATGTTAGCGCAAAACTCGAGTCATTACGCTTTCAAGTTCACTGGCGAAAAGTCAACAACTTAAATTTTCTTGTTGAAACTTTAAAAACGTTCTCTGGTTAATTTTTTAAGAAATGTGAAGCTTCGGCTACCAGACTGTAGCCTTTAACGCTGACAATAATACTCGACCGTTACTTAGGCAATAGTCAATCCTTTTAACCAATTAGCATTTTTATTGGCTTTTAGCTGCCTCTAGCTTATCCTTTTATCATTTTAAATCATTTTCACATACCGCCTTACTCATATTATAGTTTTATCGCTTTTAGATTTCATTTTAGTTCGTTAAAGGCTACAGTCTGGTAGCCGAAAGCTCACATTTTAAAAAAATTCAACCAGAGAACGTTTTTTAAGTTTCAATATGTGTAACCCTGGTTACTCATCTATTTTTAAACTTATGCTCTGCTTTGGTTTCTACATCTTCAAAAAAAAAAACCCGATCACATTGCAATCGTTTTTCACGTTCACATTTTAGAAATATCAATAAGCTTGACAAAGTAGCAAAGCTGTAAATATTGTATGGGTAAATACCCTAACAACAGCAATACTAAGTTTGCGATGGCAGTATTATGGAAATTCATGTAATCTACTACTTGCAGCCTAAAAATTTTGAATTTCCCAGCAAGAGAGATCGAAACAAACTTAATTACTAGTCTCGAAAGTAGCAGTCGATTTTCCCGCCTACGATATAAACGATAAAATTTCCAAACCTTTCCTGGATTGGGTTTCGAACTTGACTGAATTTTGAAATAGAAACTTAATCACAGCCTGTACAATATGGTTCATCTAAAACATTTCGACGTATTGACGTCAACGAAGCAATTAAGGTCTGTTTCAAACGCCGTGCTGCAGTCGTGCCAAGCTCATCTTAGAAAATCTTACTTCATCCCAACTTCATCACGCCTTTAGCACGGCCTTTGAAACCAACCCGCGTCATAGTCGGGTAGCACAACAAGCTGACTCGTGTTACACGACTTAGCTCGAGCTAACTGAGGTTTGTTTTAGACGCCATGCTACAGTCATGCCAAGCACACTTTAAATTAGAAAATCTTACTTCATCCCGCCTTTAGCACGGCGTTTGAAACCAACTCGCGTCATAGTCGCTACACGACTTTAGCTCGAGCTGATTGAGATTTGTTTCAGACCCCGTGCTTAACTCTCGCCAGAGTCGAGCTTACTTAGCATGACTGTAACACACGTTTAAAACAGACCTAGGGAAGTTTTAAAGCATTGATCAACTACGGTGTTGACTGAGACATAAGAACTCGGGTTTCTTCTTCCTAGATTTTCATTTACATTGGATTTCTCGGGGCGGGAACTAACGATGAAAACAACAAAAACTTCGGAAAGATTGTTCCTATTTCTGTTTCGTGGTGGGGATAAAATTGAACTACCTGTACGGTTGTACGATTTTTTACCCTATCTAAATCCTGTACGGGGGAGGTAACTTGTAACAAGGCGGGGACGTATCACGTGGACTCTCAAAACTGTGATAAAATGGCGGAGGATGTTCATATCGTACTGAAGGAGTTCTTTTACCAAAATCCACTTCGTCTTCATCGTCTGTCTCGAAATGCGCTTCCTTGCCAAGCGAACTCTCCGAGATGTAAGATGGTGCACAGCTTACCTCATCATCCGGGAGAATAAGCGGCTTGGCCGGAAAAGCTTTTAACTCGATTTCTTCACCAAGAACGATCGGTTTCCGTTTTCTATATGTTTTCTTCTCTGGATTTGATGGCTTTGGTCGCCGTTTTCTCAGATAAACCAGAAGTATCAAAGCAAGGATGATAAGGAGAATTGCTGTAAGAAGTCCAGGGAGCACGTGTTTCAACCACATGTCTGTTTCTGAAGCCGACCGCTGACCGCGTGCTGGGATTGTCGGGAAGGTTTGTGTCACGTTACACACACCTAATTGTTCTACTTTTGCGTTTTGGATGGGAAACTCGGGTTCTAAAGTGTTTATGAAAGCTGGATTTACCTCGCCATCAGATGAAATAACTTTTGAGGAGATCTTCTTGATTGCTTCCTCATCACACCTGTCAGTGGGGAGTGTGTCATTAGTCCACGTCACGATTAGAGAACCTTGCGTGACTGACACAAACCGTATTGCTGATCTGTCTCTGTCGCCAAAGTAATTTCGTATTCGCTCCACAAAGCCAAGCCGTTGCGTGACATTAATAGTAAAGGCAGTGTAATTATTTGAGGTTCTAACCGTAATTTGCTGTGTCACGGTATCCGTCGCGACAACCAGGACGATTTGAAATACGTCACGCGCGGTTAGTCCAAGGGTATCGCGAGCTGTTAGGACATATCGCTCGTACTCTTCTTTACCCGAATATCGCTCATAGTCATCAGGCAATGGCAGCCCAAACAGCTCCTGTCGTTGGCTATCAAACTGCAACCAATAATCTTTCGGTATGACTCCCCGGAGTAGCAGATTGCATGACAATGTTAAGTTTCTTGTGTCACCGTCTTCAAGATCGTAGAAGATGTCACGCGGCACGATGTAACGGAATGCTTTTCCGACTTTGGCTTCCAAACGTCCGATATCGTTTAGCTTCAATGGCCGGTTATTTGGTGGTATGGTGGGAGCAGTACTGGGCGCCAGTGTTGGGCCAATAGATGTCGGAACAATAAACGTCGAGGTTGGGGAAGCCACAGTTGATGAGTTGGAGACAGTCGGAAAAAGAGACGGTAACATCGTAAACCCTGCAAATGAAAAATAAGCTTTAGTTTATGAGTAAGTCCGTCCGGTATAAGCTTGCACTAAACTGTACCCTGAATCCGAAAAAATGCAAAAAAACACGAGGCAACAAACTACATAAAAAATAACACGAAGTTAAATCATATTAGTTTGAGTTAGCGCAAAGTTTCATTAGCTGCGGTTTCGAGTTAGCAGGAGTCAACTGCAAATACCATGAAAGCAAAATGACCAAATAAAGGATCACTACTTCGAATTCCCCTAATGAGGATAAAACCGGTTTACAGATGGATGCTCAAAAACAAAATCAAACGCTATAAAACAATACAGAAATCAAAAGGAGTATATATCACCAAATAAAATTGAACTTCAATTGTTTGTTTTGAAAATTACAGGTTCCAAATATCTTGCGACTGCTGCAACAGTTTACTTAGGCGCATCCCAAATTATCAAGTCTAACAGTTGCCGAACGGGAGAGTCAGGATAGCCGGGCGGTTAACGCTCGTGCCTCCCACCTCTGTGGACCCGGGATCGAATCCTGGGCTCCGCGTGTAGGCTGAGTTTGTCGATTTCAATCTGACTCCGGAGATTTTGTCCGGGTACTCCGGTTTCCCTCCCTCAACAAAATCGATACTAGCGATCGTGCATGGTAGCCGTTGTGCATGTGTCAGTCTCCCTGTGTGTAATAAGTGCGCCTTTACATGTTTTCGGTCTTACATCGTTGAGCTGCGTCTTTCGCAATTAAGTCAATGACTGCAAGTAAGGGCAATTAGCTAGCTAAATACTATAATACTTCTTTTAATTCCGACGCTTATACTGATACGGCACCAAACAAGCAGCGCAAAGCACGCATATTGTTGGCTAAAACGTGTTTTCAATGTTAATTGCGATTAGTAAGACTTACAAGCAGTATATCTGAAGAAGTGATTAAAGTGCAGAAAATGTAAGAAAAACACGCAGTGGATTCGTGAAGGGATTATATGAGGATGAGTTTTAAAAAACATGCGCATACTTGTCCTATCGGTATCCGCTGACCCAGTTAGTAATGTTGCGTTCTTCACTGAAGATTCTTCCGTATAGCTTGGCCTAAATAAAAATTCAGTTGTTTTTGATGCAACTGGTGAAGATTTGACAGTAGGAATCGCCCGGGATGACATAGTGATGACTGTACTGGTAACCGGTTGCAAGCTGGTACTACTGACGACTGTACTGGTATCCAGCAGTTGCAAACTTGTACTACTGACGACTGTACTGGTATCCAGCGGTTGCAGGCTCATACTACTGACGACGGTACTGGTAACCAGCGGTTGCAACCTTGTACTACTGGGACGGACGACTGTACTAGTATCCAGTATTAGAAAGCTTGTACTACTGACGTATGTACTGGAAGCCAGCGGTTGCAAGCTGGTACTACTGACGACTGTACTGGTATCCAGCGGTGGTAAGCTTGTACTACTGACGACTGTACTGGAAGCCAGAGGTTGCAAGCTTGTACTACTGACGACTGAAATGGTATCCAGCAGTGACAAGCTCATACTACTGACGACGGTACTGGCAACTAGCAGTGGCAAGCTTGTATTACTGACGACCGTACTGGTATCCAGCGTTGGTAAGTTTGTACTACTGACGACTGTACTGGTAACCAGCGGTGGTAAGCTTGTACTACTAACGACTGTACTGGTATCCAGCGGTGGCAAATTTGTACTACTGACGACAGTACTGGAAGCCAGAGGTTGCAAGCTTGTACTACTGACGATTGTACTGGTAACCAGCGTTGGCATGCTTGTACTACTGACGACTGTACTGGTATCCAGCGGTGGCAAACTTGTACTACTGACGACAGTACTGGAAGCCAGAGGTTGCAAGCTTGTACTACTGACAACTGAAATGGTATCCAGTAGTGACAAGCTCATACTACTGACGACGGTACTGGTAACTAGCAGTGGCAAGCTTGTACTACTGACAACTGTACTGATATCCAGCGGTGGCAAGCTTGTATTACTGACGACTGTACTGGTAACCAGCGGTGGCAAACTTGTACTACTGACGACTGTACTGGTATCCAGCGGTGGGAAACTTGTACTACTGACGACTGTACTGGTATCCAGCGGTGGCAAGCTAGTAGTACTGACAACTGTAATGGTAACCAGCGGTGGCAAACTTGTACTACTGACGACTGTACTGGAAGCAAGCGGTTGCAAGCTAGTAGTACTGACAACTGTAATGCTATTCAGCGGTTGCAAGCTTATACTCGATCTTGATGTTGACAACAACACGCCAGGAAAGGTCGTGGTTAAGTATCTCGTTATTAATTCTGCGCTTTTTGTTGATATTCTTGTTTCAGTGTCTGTCACGCGAGAGGGTAATGACGGGAATAGCGTAACTTCAACAATCTTTGATTCCGTAGTAATGTAACGTGTACCTTGAGAAAACGGGGGCAAAATTGTAAGGTAAAACACTTGTGTCACGACGTAACTTGACAACATCTACTAGAGTGACAATTAGGAGAGAACAAGCTTTGTTGCGACTTCACGTAAATATTGTGTACGACAGTAAACACAGGAACTCAGTCACGATTTCTGCACCTTGAGAGGAGATCCCATGCGAGACGAAATAGAAGTGTCACCTCAAGCAATGGTACCAAATCCATCAAAAAAATGTTGCATAAGACCAGAAAAATAGTAAAAAGAGATCAAGCCAAGACGTAGCACATCAATTACACTACAAATCACATGCTGCTCTCCATTGACTGGCAGGAAACACACGACACCACATGACATGTCAATAAATCCACCAACCACACACTGATCTACACTGACTGGCGGGAAAAACACGTCACCACTTGACATGTCAACAGACCTACCAACCATAAGCTGCTTTCCACTGACTGGCGGGAAAAACAAGTCATCACAAGACATGCCAATAGGCCTACCAACCACATGATGCTCTCCACTGACTGGCGGGAAAAATAAGACACCACATGAAATATCAATAGAACTACCAACTACACTGTGCTCTCCACCGACTGGCGGGAAAAACAAGAAACCACATGACGTATTGATCAGCTGACATACTAGCTACACTGTGCTTTCCATGGACTGGCGGGAAAAACAAGTCACCAAATGACATATCAACAGACCTACAACCACATGTGCTATCCACCGACTGGCGAGACAAACAAGTCATCACATGACATTTCAACAGCCTTACCAACCACATGACGCTTTACACTTACTGGCGGGAAAAACAAGTCACCACATGACATATCAACAGACCAACCAGCCACATGACGCTTCACACTGACTGGCGGGAAATACAAGTCACCACATGACACATCAACAGACCTACCAACCATAAGCTGCTTTCCACCGACTGGCGGGAAAAACACGTCACCACATGACACATCAACAGACCTACCAACCACACGATGCTCTACACTGACTAGCGGGAAAGACAAGTCCAAAGCTCACCAGCCAAAACGTCTATCGTAGTTTTCTAAATCTTTTTCGAGTCAGTGGCGAAATTCCAAAGATAACCCTTTTGAGCCCTTTACAAACACTGAAAGTGGCTGACACACATTACACTGGCAATGCCAACTGCAATCTGCATTTGTATTTCGCTTAGTAGCAAAATTAAAAGAAAAGATTTGGCTGCACCAGAGTTCGATTATCGTTGATTAGAAAAGTATATATGCCTTTAGAACGTTATGCTTTAAAACAAGGCATGCTTGGCAGACAGACATGTAGGCAGGCATTAATATTGGTGAAGAACGAAGATCATCTTGAGCGGATTTGTTAGCAGTCGTCCTCGACGAAGTTACTCATTTGCTTTCATTATTTGCGTCAGAGTAGGATAAAACTTTAGCTAAAGCTTCGTAGTGATTTGTGCTTCAATGAAGACTGCAAGGGAGCTCGTTAGAATTTTAAGAAAGCATTTCTGCTTGTAAGATTAACGGTTAACACGCAAACTAACAGTCGACCTCTAAGTTAAAAGTGAATTTGTACAGGGACAAATACAGGCAGCGGAAAAAATCTATTCTTGAGTGAATGACCACAGCAGTTGGTATTTTCAACAAATTGTGTCAGCAGGAGTAAGTTTTTGCATTAAAGTTAAAAGAATAACCGTATGTGTTTAAAGCCTTACAGAAAACAGACAGAAAAGACTGAAAGGTTGAGAAAGAGTAGATAAGATCTAATTGTACAAATTGTACAAATGTGACGAACACTTTTAATACCTGTAGTTTGAGAAGCGGGTAGAGGGACGCTCGTGTACATACTGGATTTCTTACTGCTGATGGCTCCAGTCTGGGTACCATTAATCAGCTCCATGGAAACTTGGGTAGTCAAGGATGGTGTGACATCACTTGTAACTATTGGGCTTGGAGTTATTGAAGGAGAACTTAAGAGGATGGTTGTTTCTTTCTCAATGGTCGAAGAAGCAAACAGCTCAGTGCTACTGACAGGGGTAGAGATCGGCACAAATACGGTACTTTTACTGGAGGATAATACTGTACTTGATGAGGTTGACATCATAGTCGAGCTTAATTCATCAACATTAGCTGATGATGTAACAGCAGCAGTTTGTGGATGAGTGATTGCACTGCTGGACTTGGGTTGATCACTGTATGTTGACGCGACAGACGAGCCTGGCACGCTTAAGTCTTCTGTCTTACTGATGGTTGTTGTCGACACAGGAGAACTGGGAAGAATCACTGGTGCGGATGAGATGCTTTGACTTACTAAGGTGTAGCTCGGTGTTTCTTGTTCAACAGTCTCAGATATGTTGCGTGAGATACTGCGTGGCATGCTCGATTCTGGTGTGACTGGTGATAATACCAGCTTTGTGATCCTAGTAACATTGAACAGGATACTTTCTGTAGCTAGTAAGCTGCTTGCTGCCAAAGACGACGAAGTTGAAGCTTGCATACTTGAGAAGGGAATCATTGACGTCATCCTGCTGCTTTCGTTAATGGCAGCCCTAACTGATGTTTGGTTTAACACACCTGTAGTGCTAACCAGACTGAACGATTTGCTGGGTTCTACTCCTGTTGACACAGATGACACTGGGCTTCCTGTGATTATTGCTACTGTGGTTTTGTTCAGCACTGGGGTAACGGAAGGGGACTCTGGGACCCGTGTGGATACGTTCAGGGAGAGAGTCTTTGCAAACTCTACTACACTGGTGTATGAAGTGTTTGACAGTGAAGCACTCAGGACTGCAGACAGTAAAGACAGAAAAAACACACTTGTTAGATTACACGCCCTTCACCATGTGTTAAGCGTTAGAAATAAAACACAAGAATTGAAAGTGGAGCAAGTATTATTACTAATGAATAGCTATCATTATTAGTTGTTATTTATACTAAACCATTAAACGGTTTATGTTAATAAAAAGTTATATTAAATATGTTCAGATTATGATTAAAGGTACATAATTAAACCATTTGATACTATTTGTTCTTGTTAATATTGTAAAACGATATTTTATTCGAAAGCGTGGTCAGAGATGGTGTTATGTGGTTACCAAGAAACAAAACAGCCGATTAGCAGCTTTTAAACTGAATTGCTTATCATTGTACCTAATAAGTAACAAAAACTGAACAAGCAATACAAAAGCCCGGAGGTGGGGGAGGGGACTCCCAACCTTTTTGGTCGGATATGCTCGTCGGAAAATTTCATTGGAACACCTAAGAGGTACCAATATGGACGTGGCTCAGGTCGATTTAAAATCCAAAGAGGTACCAGCGTACATGCAGACAACATTTCAATCAATTTAATGAAGCTAAAGATAACAGCATTAATAGAGATCCCCAATAAACACACCAAACAAACCCAGTCACAATTACTCGCCTGATTTAATCTCCTAAACAACAACTAAAAATCCAAATCACTGTTCGTACGATACTGAGGAAGCCCTAAAAGGTACCGCACTGTATGCAAATGTCAAAATTTCGTCTCTGGCACCCTAAGCGGTACCAAATCGTTGAATTTTTACCCCTAAGAGGTACGACAAGCATCCCCGACCAAATAAGTTGGGAGTCCCCCCCCCCCGGTACAAAAGTAACAGTAACAATATTTAAATTACAAACTCTCCTATCTTGCATAGCGCGACTGATGGGAAGAGAATGACACGGAGAAACGAACTCACTCAAAGCGCCTCACTGAGCTTTAATCTCGCCCGTCAAAGTGAAGGCATTCGACAAACTTTGCCTGCAAATCAGTTTCCATTCAACTGGGTTTGGCGGAAATACCCATCTAAAATGTTTCACTTCTAATCTTACAACTTGAAGTTAATCAAGTGTTGTTAGCACAGTTATCAATATTCAATGTTTAAAACTGTTCAGTAAAGGGTTGTAAAATTTGTTATGTTTAAGATAGGATTTTCCTTTATAAATAGGAAGAAAAAAATAGGAAGCTTATCTGAGCCAATCAAATCCAAGGAAATACAAAACTAACCAATCAGCGCCATTGTTGCGGGCGCGCGCCCATCAGCAAGGCGAGCTGCACTTGTCTGAAGATTGGCGTTGTTTTTTGTTTTTCTAGCCGCGATTTGCCGAGTTTTACTCTCTGTTTCGATAATTTGGGATTTCCTGTAATGGTTTCAAAGAGCCCAAAAACTTAATTGAATGTTTGGTGAAAAGAGCGAAGCAAAACACGAGCCCTTGCATTTTTGAAGACATCTCGGAGGCAGCAAGCTCTATACAATTAATAAGTACTATAGGACTACATGCTTGTCCAATTTGGAATTAACTGGATTCGAAAAATTCCTCTGACAGCTAAATAGGACTCGGTCGCATTTTGCCGTCCTCGGATTTTTTTATCATCCAAGAGGCGATTATTAATTATTCGACTGTTGGTGAACATTATTTGATAGGTAGTTTGAGACAAAGGTTCCTTTGTGTAAGGTCACAAAGGTGTTTAGATTTGAAAAGGTGTGTAAACATTACAACGTGGAAAAGTGGAAACGTTAACATCGACAAATGTGTAACATTATACGATCATTACAAGGTAGGTGGTACTGGCTTGGACAAGTTCTTGTTGTAACAATATCAAGGAATCAAAGCGACTCGTTGGCATAGCTTCTTTGAAATTCATTTATTGCTAAACACCTTTTACTGGTACTGGAACTCGATAATGAAAAACCAAACAAAGAGTGGTCCACTTGCTCTCATGACTTAATTTAAAGCCTTTTGTGATACATGTGACAATTGCAAGCGCCGAATGGTTGTTTTTAACCCTGGATAAGTCCAAATTCAATCAGCAATTTCAACTATGTATGCATTATTTAACATTTCATGGATTTTAATGTATTAACTTTAAAAAAGAATATATTTCTTACCTTGTGATTCAGTAGCATTTACTGTAGCAATAAATCTAAAGCTGGGAAAAATAAGTTAAACAGGTCAGTGAATAGATGTAGTGAAGAAGCTTTCCAAGTAAGAAAGTCATAATTTTAAAATACATGATAACATTTCACTGTGTTTAAAAACTGATTTCATATAAAAATAGATAACTTGAATGAGCATTTTAACACAAGCAAAATGTCAACATGTCTCATTCATACCAAAGTTTTAGAATACTGTATGAACCATTGGTTTTGGAATGTTAGTTCAATACAACAACTACTTAAAAGAGGCACACTTATCTATAATTTAAACATTAACAATGTCGGTGTTTGATCACAAATTTTAAAAGCTCTGCAGCATTGTAAACAAATTAGCCTTTAATTAAATTTTCTTTTCTCAATGTTACCTTGAATAGGTGAGTGACAGAGGAACTGAGGAGCTCATCTGAGGGGTTGAGATATTCTGGACTGTTAACATGGTAACAGAAACTGTTGTCTTGGATGCCAAAGATGTTGCACTGAGTTCGAAACTCATTGTTTCAGTAACCAAATCAGCAGTTTTAGTTGGAGCTAAGCTGAATGAGGGTGATAATATGTGAGTAAAAATTGGTGCACTTGATGGGATGAAAGCCGTCATACTTTTTGTTGGACTTGATTCTGTTACTTCAAGTGAAGAAGTCAAGTTTAATGGTTGTGATGAAGCATAACTTGTCATACTAAGTGCTGGTGATGAGACACTGGATTTGTTCAACAGTAACAAATCTGATGTTGACTTTAAAATAACTTGTGTAACATAAGTTGTGTTCAACATTGTTGCCATGACAGTATGGCTTGTTGCAGCAGGACTAAAAGGAGATGTAGAAGTAAACAGTGAAGACAAATGTGTTTGGTTTGTACTTGGTTTGAGGCTGTCAGATCTTATCGGAAGAGTTACAAAAGATGAGCTCAAGTTAGCTTCAGCTGTACCAGTAGAACTAGGAGCTAACATAAAACCAGAAGATGAACTAAGAAGAATTCCGACAGTATTGTTTGTTGTCAAAGATAATGGAACTGAAAAAACAGAGCTTTGTACTGACAGAGAAATGCTGATCAAACTTGTTTGATAAACTGTAGTGTTGATAAAAACACTTGGTTCCACAGTTTCCGAGACTTGGTCACTAACAGTTTGCTCCAAGGATTTTGAACTGCTGTTTCTTATACTGATGGGAGAGCTGATTGAAAATCCAGTGTCAGACACTGTAAGAACAACTGTTGAGTTTGATCCAACAACTAATGAAGTTGTTATTTCTTCCACAGCAGAACTAAACATTGGTGTTGTTGATACTGATGCTGTCCACAAACTTGCATAAGGACTGGGTGACAATTCAACAGTCACATTTGGTGAAAAAGAACTTGGTGAGGATAAAAGGTCAGTGACTAGCATTGTATTAATTTCTGCAGCACCCACTGTACTTTTTAGCAATATACTTGGACTAAATTCCATTGAAGTAGAGGTCTGAAGCTGTGATGAAAATGAAGAGTTTGTCATTGTAGGGGCAATTTTCACACTTGATAGAGAGAATGGTGTAGTTTGCACATGTACAGCTAAAGATGAAGACTTCCTGACTGGCAATGAACTCGATAAATTAACACTGGCCACAATCCTTGAAAGGGAAACACTTCCATTTAACAAAACTGTAGTTCTGGATACAGAAGCTGCTGTTGGCATGGCAACTGTTGTTGTTGGAGTAGGATTGCCAACCAAAGCCGCACGTCGAACTCTTATCTTTGGTATGGCTTTTTGAACACCCGTAGTGATGTGCCAACCATAGATGGATTGACTCAACAGCGCACCAAAAGATCCATCTTGGGATGATTTCGTAAGATGCAAAATGAGTGTATCATTCATCTTTATAGCACCACAACCAAGTGTCCATGTAAAAATGGTTTTCACTCCTTTAACAAACCTGCCATTCCCTGCACCAGTAGCAACCAGTGATGGTAACTCAAGGCTAGATATCAGTGGGTGTGGAACCTGGTCAGAGAACACATTGATTTTATTGGGTGTTAACCCAAGATGAAGAGCAACGTGATGGAGTAAATTTATTCGCTGCTGACCGTTCAGCTGATTCAAATCAGTGTTAACCAGAACAGATGCAAATGTGGAATGTGTTCCAGAAAAGCATGCAATCCTATGGTGAGTGTTTGGGTTGTCAAATTGTAAAACACCATCTGCATCGACACTAGCTCTTTGTAGAGCAGCACTCATGAGTGGAGCAGGGATTGTGTCTTTCTCAGGTGGCACTGTAATCACAAAGGTCTTTGAACCACACATCTGGCCTCTTCTCAGCTCCCCCCAAGCTAAAGCTACTACAAGAATTGTGTATGTTCCTATATCACTGTTTGAAGGAATTCCACACAACTTTCTCTCAAGATTGTCATAGACTAGCCAATGTGGTAGGAACCTGTCATCTGCCCCAGTGACCTAGAAACAGAGAAAATATCATAATGTTAAAGTATAAAAAGCTTGAAATATAGTGGATTAATAAAGACGAAATAAAGAAAAAAGGAAGAAAAATTAATATTGATTGTTTAGGGATGTCTTCCTTTGGATTAGATCTTGTATATATTTTGCTTAACAAAATAAAAATCATTATTTAAACTTAACATGATGACATAATCAAATAGTTAAAAATTATTTCATTTAAAAAAAATTGGACCAGAAAATTATGCAGTACCAGTAGAATATGTTGAATAGATAACTAAGTTTTGGTATAAAAATCTCTTTTAGAAAAGAACTACAACACTCTATGGTAAAAATTAATTTGAAATTAAATTTGAACTCATCACTTTCAACAGAGTGTAAGACGCAAAGAATGAAAAGTATAGTGAAGTTGCAAAATTTTTATTTAGCTTTTCATGCATATGGTTTGTCATTCTAATAAGCAAAGCTGCAGTGGAACCTGCAATAATATTGTTATATATATTAAATAGTACTAGTAATTATACACTATAGATTGTATATATAAATAGCTATTAAAACAGTTCAGAAAACAATTGCTAACAAAATAAACATTGAACATTTCTGTGATGTGGAAATTAATCATGTAGTTGCATATTAAAATAACTCAAACCTTTGACACATGTAATATTTATCAAACTTTGTGCGACTGTAAAACAAATTTATAAATTATTGATCTGCATAATTTTATTGAAAATAGAATTGATAATTTAATTAAACATTTTTTTATAAGGGTCATTCCATGCCAATTCAACCAGTGCTTCCCACCTGACCTTCTCAGATTTTGTTGAAAAAATTTTGAAAAATACTTCAGGTGGTCAACAAAGAAATCCCAAAGTTTCAGCGCTTAACTTCAAATACTCTTAGAGTTATGACACTTTGAAATTAGTCGGTCACGCCCTTTTTTCATTCCTGTTCACTCAAAACAAGAATGTTTTATGATTTTAGGAGACCGTAACTCAATTTTTATTTAAAACAGACCCATGAAATTTTGTATCTTACCTAATTACAACCCTGGCATTCAGAATATACCATCAGAAACATTGTAGAGTGCAATAAAGTACAAGTTTAAACTCAAGTTGCCGCAGCACACAGTCTTTTTATTTATTTCACTATTTTTTATTTATTTCACAAAAGTATTGCATATTAAGTTAGATTATAATCTAACTTATGCAATTCTTTTTGTATTTTACTAGCTATAATCATCAGACAATAATGTTGATAGAATAATGATTTCTCTATTTACCATTCATTATATAATTGGCACTGTACTGTATAACAAAAATGGCTGCATTGCCGAAAATTTTAAAAACAAACAGCACTACATAAAGAAACCATTGCACAATCAACACCATTGCCTTAAGATTCCGCGCAGATTGCATAGCAACTCCTTTTTTTTCCCTTTTGACCACAACTATACGGTATTTATACCTCATAGTATATTAATATAAAAAACAGTATTAAATTAAAATGTATATCAGTTTAGTTTACAAAACTTTTCTTACCATCAAATGTTCAACTTTGCAGTCAAATACAGAGTCTGGAATCTTGTAATAGAGGGCTTTACCTACTGGTGTCATGGCATCCTGTAGTTCAGATCCTTGCATTGTTGGGGCAGGTTCAACATGGTTACCTTGACAACATACAAGCAAAAGTGCCAGCAGAAAAGCAGCCATCCAAGATTGACATCGAACAAGGTTTTTAGAAATAGAAAATAAAGAGTTTTGAACCAGTATTGCAAACTGTCTGTGTGTCCGTCTTCTCCATTTCTGGCTTTTCAAAAACTTTGTGTTACAACCACAGCCACTTGTAAGTTTCAAAGCTAAAATATTGTGCTCTGACCCTAGTTCTAGGACCACTGGCTGATACAAGGCAGTATTTGCACAGGTGCTATGCTGGTTGCACTCAGGGCAGAATTTCTCTAAGCATTCATTCATTTTCTTACTGATAACAGATGGTAGATCATTTCCAGTAATTATTTTGCATGAACATCACACAAGGTCCTTTTGAGCTTGATAGAAACAACCCTGTTGATTGGTTTAATGATATTAATGTTCAGTAAAGCAAAAAACACCTAAACTATTAATCTTGCCTGATTTGTATAACATTAGAGTATACTTTCATACTTTTCTAATAAGTTTTAGAAAACAAATATTTTTCTTACCAACTAATCCATTAAATTAAAAGAACTTTAATCTATGCAAAAAAACTAGAAATGTGTAAGGGAAAGAATGTATTATACTTAATATGTTGATCGAACTAAAAAGTGATTTACAGTTGATCAAAACAAGGATTATAAATTCTGTTTTGTGTAGTAACTTTCAATTTTGTATAATTCCTACCCTTGGTTTTATTAAAAGTATCAGTTACTGTAGTAATGTACTTGTAAGGGTCCTTCCACTAACCTCAGGGGTACCCTCTTGATTAAAAGACCAGCATGATTCACTGTGACATACATGAAAACTCAAAGTCTAACTTAACCCATCATATTCCAAGACCTAGAAACCACTACTTTAACTTTGTTTAGATGACAATCTATACAAGTTTTATCGAATCATTTCAATATAACACTACAAGCTGTTCTATTGGACCAACGATTTCAAACTAAACCGCGGTTTTTGTTGCATCCAGTTATAATATTTCCATGCAATAGAAAACTCTTTTCAAACCTTTTTCGTTTGAAACGATTTGGTTGATCAACCAAACCAACTGAAAACAGTTCTTTTCAATAGAACACGCAAATAACTCACGATCAACAAATTCGACCAACCCAAAACTGTTGGACCCAATAGGTTCAGTAGGTTTGCAAACAAGGAAGTAAAGTAAAATGCGATAAAAAGAAAATTTTGAGTTCCAATTATAGTCCATTAGCAAACGTTTTAAAAGTTAAAACACAACAGAAAGGCTTCATACAGGCTCCAATTTTGAAGAAAATCCAAAAATATCGGATTTTCTACTGTTTGCTCGTAAGATTATGTAGGTGCTCATAAAGAAAAGACGTGAATACAAATCATTTGGAAGGGAAATTTACGTTTAGGCGCAGCTTCTGACAAACAGCTGAAAGGAAAAAACCGAAGAACTTGTGATCAACAAAATTCTGACAAACAAATGCATCGCTGATGAAGATCAACTCGATACACAAAAGTTTCGAACAGAAAAGGGCAAAACCGCGACTACAGTGAGAGTATTTTAAAATATAACGTTGATCTGTTTGCCTTACCTCAGAGAGTAATAAACATTAACAACCACAACGGTCCAAAACCTATAGTCACTTTTAGAATCAAAACCTGGTTTTCTAAAGATCTATTTATATCTATTTCGTTTATGTGGTTTCTGCAAGGATGAATAGTTCATTCGATGCATAATGTGATCGAGTTGTATTCAAGAAGCGATCATCGAGAAAGGTACACAATGAAACATACACGCTGCAGCTATAGTCGGAGATCAATTTCAATTAAAATTGTACTTTATTGGTTCGTTTAAGTGAAATCATGAATGCTCCATCGATAAAGTATAGAAACAGTAACTTAACGTAATGAATGAACTCCAAGCTGATCTAGCCCTCGCAAAGAAACACAGTATACATATACAAACTGGAGCAAAAAATCAGTAACGGCCGTTCTTAGCTTACCTTCGTTTCGAAACTCCGACCAGGATGCGATTACTTCGGCACAATATCTCCCACTTTAACGATATTATTCATGGTCCTTTACAATCTTTGTAGTTAATTGAGAACCCTTCAAATAAATTACGGTGAGAGCTCCATAAAACTGATCAATAAAGTTCTTTCCATGGAGTCTTTGCAACTGGACAATAAAATCGTTTGGCTGGTTGCCGCGGTACCGAGGCATTTGAAAGACGCGTCATCTCCTTTTTTGGCACAAGGGACAAAAGATGACACACAACTCACTGTTTGATTTCGTTTGCATAAATTAATATTGATCAGTCAAACAAACGGTTTCTTTTTGTTGCTACATTTTATACAAGATTTTTGCAACAGCTAAAGCTTTTTTAGCGCTTACTTTTCAAAAATTGTAGTAAAACAACAGGTGAGATCTTGGTAAGGTTCGAGTAACTGTGGGTTGAGATGACACCTGCGATAGATGAATGGTGCACTATGACCCAAGTTAATTTACCTTAAAGTTTTATTTTAGCTATAAATCAAGTACAACTTCAAAACTTCAAAAGTTGCATCTTGTCGAGAACAATATATTGATCACTGAAGCAAACTTAAACTTTGAAGTTACTTCAAATCAAGTCAATTTATTTCTGAAGAATTCTTTGTTCATATTCATAGCCGACTTGTACATAATTTCAAACGGGATGGGAGTTCAGACTCAGGTTGCCATGCCCGGAGGAGAAACCCGGGAGGGG
>JAOBRD020313660.1:0-21713 GCA_027575215.2 Hydrozoanthus sils | reverse complement strand
GGGGGGGACTTAGAGAGGGGCGAATTAGAGACGGGGGGAGGCTTAGAGAGGGGCGCATTAGAGACGGGGGGGCTATTGAGAGCCTTAACGGTTGTTGCAGTTAACAATTATTCCAAGAGCGGGCGTTGGTAAATAGCTATATAAATCTTCTCTTATCCAGCAAGGGGGAATTGAATACTTTTCTGTTAAATTTCTTGAATTTTACCAAAATTAACGATACCCTTTTGTGCCGACGTTTTTATATTTTATACTTTGAAATGCACCACGGTGCTTTTCGTTATTGTACTCTTAAGCTTCTATTGTATCTTCGTATGAGTATACCCGAAATTATACACTCCTATCGTCGAGAGACGAAACCAAAGCTGACCTCGCAGTTTTTTAAATAGTCGTTTTGCTGTCATACTTTGTCAGAAATTCGATGTCGAAGATTAATAATATGGTTGAACTGTTTGCATTGGTATTTTACTAATCGTTAATTCTACTCTTGTTTTCTCTTTCAGATAAAGACCACTCCAACGTTTATATAACATTGCTAGTTTTACAAGCGGCTATCATCATAATCCTTCTTGCCGTTGTAGTTGCTATGGTGATAAGAAAGAGACGCCAGAAGCAGTCTTCCAGTAGGTAAACAAACAGGTAAGTAAGATATAGAAGCCTCTCGGATATCATACATTAGTATTTACCAAAACAACCAATATCCATTTTCGCACGCTCCGATTGGCTCCCGTATCTCGCAATATCCATGACTATTAGTTGATTTTGAGGCGGTAGTCAAAGTAGCGTCGCGTTACCCGTTAGTTATAGACGAGGAAATGATTGCTTTGAACGAAGAACCATTCCAGAAAACACGAAGACAACAACAAGATCTGGCTTTTTGGTTTTAATGGTCAGGGCTGTTTTACTCCCTTAATATATGCCACATACAGACCGTACCAGATTATACCATTTAACAGCATACTATAACATAAAACCACCACACCATACCAGATTATACCACATCATACTGTTCACTCAGCTCAGTAACCATCACCATAGTCTACTGTATTCTTTAATAAACCACATCACACAAGTATTTGACACTTATTCTCTTTCACTTGAGGTGGAGAGTGGCAGAGTATCTACTGAGCACCCAAGGCGCAAGGTAGATATCCCGTAGGGGGGGGGGAGGTATGACCGTCGTGTTTTTTAGGGGTTAAATTGTCAGTCCGGTATTTATTAGGGATTGTTAAAGGAGATCCTGTGTTAAACCAAGAGCCTGGTGTTTTTAGGGTTGAAAAGCACGAAGCTATTAGACTGCTTGCAGTTCCGTTTTTGGCAAACGTGCGTACTGAACAAGAAGTTAAGACAAAAGTCTGAACTTCCTTTTACGCGTGCGCTTTTATTTACTGCAAAACACGAGAGGATTTAGTGCCGACTATGAGATAAGTGTTTTAGGTTATACCAGCGAGGTAATTGATCTAAAGACTTTCCTTTCAAAACAAAAGAAAGGCTTTTTTAAGAAAAAAAAAACTTTTATTAAATTTAATACAGGGCGTGACAAAACTTGTGCATTACTGTAGCCGCATAAATTGAAACGCTGCGAAACGAACCTTCACGAAATGCTGACCTTGAAATACTTAAACCAATTTATGTTCCCTTCTTGGTATTTGGAGTAAAGGCATTTTCTATAATTTTAACGAAAACGTGCTCTGAAACGGACGCAAAGCGACTGGTTCCGTCCACCATTTTGTTTCATTGTCATTATATACTGTTTCGGAGGTAAATATTATTTCACATCTACTATTCCTAAACCAATCAAATCGCGTGTAGCCAAGCTGGTATATACTAAAAGCAATATTAAATTTTCAGCCTCCAACATTGTGTTTCTAGCGTTCTGATTGGCTCACTCAATCTCGGTTATCAGCTCAGATATACCAAATGACCTTATATGGAAAGCGTTGCAAAGCTGAAAAAGTTGAGCAAGGGGCGAACAAATCGTACATTTTTCAAGTATCAAAGGCTCATTAAGCTCTTTAAATTTAATAAAACTCTTAATCCATTCGCACTTGTTCGATATGAGATGATTTATAGCCAACCAGCGCTCCTGAAATAACTGTTAACTATACCAAACCACTCCAAAACTAGAAAACGCTGTGACGTAGCAAAACACGAGAGAGATGTTGAGAAGAAAACGAGGCGAAGCCGAGTTTTATCTCTTCTTTTCGAGTGTCTACAATAACGTTTTCTTTTTTTGTCTAGAAACACAAGCGAGGCTGTTTCATTCCTTTTAGAAAATAATCTCTCAAGTCCACAGAGAAAAATATCATTTAACTGTTTTTCTTGTGTTATGTTACGTCATACTGTAATTTCTGTTCACTTATGTCAAACGGAACTATAACCAATCAGAGCGCGCGTTTTTTCGGGCTTATTTTCTAATAGAATCTTATTGTTTTCCAAATCGTTAATGATGTGTTTGTAATACCTTTCAGATGCCAATGACAACTCTACCGACCTGTTAACAGATGATGACATGTACAGTGGACACCAGGCCATATATGGTACTAGTAATAACTAGTCACCAAGCCACTGGAAGAGTTTCGAACGTTAGAGCATAAATTAAGTAACTAAGACTGACTACTAAGTTAGAGTATGTGTTTGAGAATGTGAAATGAGACAGGTTCTTTCAAACGTATTTGTCATTTTGTGTGAACTATTAAAAGATAACGAAACTAAACTTAATGAGTTTAAAAATCAAAGGTGCATTCGTTGCCATGGCAAAGACCTAACTATGTTAGTTTAGTAGACTGTAGAAGTTGACTGTAAGGGTTGTACCCTATACTCTACATGATAGTATCTTTAAAAATATTTATATTTTAACATATATTTTTTAATTCTGTTTATCGTATTTTATCCGAAGTGCTCGACATTGTCTTGATATCTTATATTGTAATGTAAATAATTTTTATTAGTTTTTTTTTATAATTTTATAATATGTGTCCCCCTTATTAGTATGGGTTTGACTCTTTAATAAATTTTATCAATCTATCTATTGCTTTGAGAAAATCTGAATGCAGGACTTTTACGACAACATCATATTTGGGTAGGTTTGTTGGCAATATTTCGAGTAGCCGTGCTACTCCTTGTTAAGCCAAAGCTCTAACGTCTCTCAAGTCTCCAGCTTTGGCTTGATAAAGAGTAGCACGGCTACTCGAAATATTGCCAATAAACTTGCCCAAATATGATGTTGCTGTAACAGCCCTGCATTCAGATTTTCTTTATACACACCAAGAGTGACGTCTGTTACAGTCATCTCAATCTATATGTAAAGTTTTCTTGGGAACAGATTATCTCGGGTTGCCCGAACCATTGACCATATTTAACTATGTCTGAGCCTATCAAAATCTCACGGGCATCTATTGCAACGGTTAGCTTCCAGTCTAGAGGCAGCCTGAGGTTTTGTAGTTAAATATGGTCAATGTTTCGGGCAACCCGAGATAATCTGTCTGAAAGAAAACTTTACAGAGCATGTGCATTAAATTATTAGATATTTATATTTTCACACAGTTACGATGTTTAGACATAGGCATAGACATAGTTTTTAGGTGTTAATTAAGCAACAACACATAACTTAACGCACCTATTAAACCGCCAAACCACATTTATTTGTTACGTTCAGTACACGTTATATGCAGTGAAAGTTTTTCAATCTACCCTGGTCCTGATCAGGCTTTCGATTCCTACGAGATGAGACAACTCGCCCCCCAAGACCTTCATATAAACTTCAAAAATCGACTCACAAGAGATTTTTGTTAAGAGTTGATACACGTGCGTGTGGTCGGGTGTTTTGGCTGAACAAATAGTGATAGTGAACACAATATATATGTAGTCAAAACTTATTGTTATTAAGGATATTTATAATAAAAAGGTTTTCTTCAAAAAGGTTGTTTTTGTTTTTGTTCAGCATTTTAAAAACACAATCATTGTCACCATCAACAAAGCCTTTATCATCATTATCTCTATCATCCCGACAATACCGTCATTTTCATTGTCATCATCATCGTCATCATCATCATCGTCATTGTCATCATCATCGTAATCACCATCGTTATCATCATCGTCATTATTATCATAATTGCAATGATCATTACGTTCAAAAACAACATAACCAAAACCACTATCACCACCATCATCATCATTATCATCATTACCGCACTTATTGCTTTTAAACGAGTATAGCTTGTACAGCGAAGTATTGTATAAATCAAAAAACACTTTTTACAACGATTAAGTTTATTCTAATGACATTATACATATATTCCATACACTTTTTGGGAGTAGCTAGCAACTTGAGTTATCGAGGTTTCTAGTTACCAGGGTTAAACTGCATTATCGCTGCCGCTCGAATGTTTTCATGGTGCAACTGAGGACGTACAGTCAAGAGGCCTTTGGCCAATTGTTAAATCAGACCGTGAGCTGTATATGGCAAAAGATGTCCATATATTTAGCTTTACCGTGAGAAATTCTGGAGTCTTGGCGAATTTCTATTGAAGAGCGACATTTCATTCTGCAGGCTCCAGGGGCAATAAACAAAAGGACCTGGCCTGGCAACTATATGAAGCAGATTATCAGGAATGGAGTGTGCTGCTATCAGGCATATAATGCTCTTTTTATTTTTATAGTCGAGGTTGGAGTTTGTATTACCCAGAGCGCAGTATTGTGTTCCATGCGACAGAGCATTGTCTCCCTAGATGATAACGGCCTGTATCGTACACGGTTCATCAGGACTATAGCTTGCAATTGATACTGTGGGGTCCATCTGATTGGGGTTAAATTTGTTGACAATCTGTTTGTGTTTCAGGTTGGGTTTTCCTATATATGTTCCACGTGCGCTTATTTAATTTGTAAGCGAGTGTCATGGCCTCGCAATGGGCGATAGAGCTGCCCTCACTGAAGGTGAGAGTCGGGGCCTTTATATAAAGTGTGACTGAGTGACCTGTCTCCCTACTAACCTGACACTATTATAAGGTGTTATCTCCATGGCAACAGTGAATTTGCTGTAATATGGAATGGTTGTAAATGTTAATTCTCAGAGCATGCGCAATGGAGTAGACAGTTAATTAAGTCCGGCGTGAAACTACCGTCTGTCAAAAAGGGTGCACTTTACCAATTAGCCCCCATCCCGAATGAGTGCCACTAACCGATACCGGTCTCACCTCCTGCTGGCTTGATGGCACCTTGGAAAGCACCCGACAGTGGAATAATTAAGTGCCTCCAGTAAGCTTATTACAATACAATGCAATGCAGTCAGCCAAAGGTTGCAGAATCGATTTTGATGGTCTTATTGTATTGTTGGTCAGTAGGCGTTATTCCCGTATTATAAGCAAGGGGTGTGCCCCGAAATAAGGTCATTGCCACATACGTCTCGATGTGTTGGCTGTAATGCAGTCAGATTGGCCTTTAAACTAAAGTAGATTATCAGGAAATGGGTGTGCAGCTGCTATCAGGCTTATAATTGATGCTCTTTTTATTTTTATACTTGAGGTTGGAGCTTATATTACCCAGAGCACAGTATTGTGTCCATGCAACAAAGCAAACCCCCTTTCCTGTTGTCTCCCTAGATCTATATATACGAGTTGTTTGTTTATCCAGCTTTAGTAGTGATATAGTACGGACAGACCAATTTATACGGAGTACGGATTTTTTGCATTCGACGAAGGAGAACGCATACTTATCTTAGCGTTGTTCGCTGGCTCGAGCTGGATGCTAGCCGCTTTGTTTGAAGATTGGATTGAATTTAAAAATTGTTACAATAAAGGAATATCAGTTTAAAGATTGAATTTTGCTACAACGGGCTTGCCATATTTATGTCACACAGCGCATATTCGTAACTTTTGATAAAGAGAAAACAAAAGGGCGGAAATAAATCGATCTTAGTGAAAAGAGCTCCTGAAAATAACGATACCTACCACTTTTATAGTGATAGGCCAAAAATTCGCGATCGCCCGTAACATAGACAACAGGTGTGAATATTATTACAAAAGTCTGGTAATTAGTAAATAAAATAAACCCCTTCCGGTGGCGGGCTGATAGATTGTCCGAAAAAAGTAAGTAACTAAGTAAGTAACTTAAATAAAGTCTCAGATCTTCTAGCCGTGCAAATGCCTGGCTAATCGGGGAGGCCAGACCAACGACTTAACGTCCTTGTCCAGTCGTACGGTGTGGCGAAAGAAGGCTGCACAAATGTTCGATCCTCGACAAGTCCAGTGATTGAACCCGGGGCCTCACGCTTGGGAGTGACAGTTCTTACCGACTGAGCCAAGCTCAAAAACAGTTGGCCGAGAAGCGAAGAATTTTGAGGACATTCTATGAGCCAAGGACATTATCCTCCGATGTACCAGTAAGCCAAAAAGAAGTTTATTTATTTTATAACCCTTTCAATAATTTTTCTTTTCTTCGAAAAAAACTTTGTGTATAATTGTAGCGATGAAAATTTTTGAGTCAAGGCGATATAAGGTGAGTTAAGGGGGAGCAAGGTGAGTTAAGGAGAGATAAGGTGAGTTATAACAAGATAAGGTGTGTTAAGCGAGATAAGTTGAGTTAAGATAAGTTAAGATATGAGTTAGGGCGACATAAGGCGAGCTAAGGGGGATAAGTTGAGTGAAGGCGAGACAATGTGAGCTAAGGTAGAATAAGGTGGGTTAAGGTAAGATAAGGCAAGTTAAGGTGATTTATGGGGGGTATATAAAGTGAGTTAATGCGAGATAAAGATGGTTAAGGTAAGATAAAGGGAGTTAAGGAAAGATAAGGGGATTTAAGGTAAGATAGGGTAAGTTAAGGTAAGATAAGGTGAGTTAAGGTAAGATAAGGTGAGTTAAGGTAAGATTAGGTGAGTTAAGGTGAGACAAGGTGAGTTTAGGTAAGATAAGGTGAGTTAAGGTAAGATAAGGTGAGTTAAGGTGAGATAAGGTGAGTTAAGATAAGATAAGGGGATTTAAGATAAGATAGGGTGAGTTAAGGTAAGATAGGGTGAGTTAAGGTAAGATAAGGTGAGTTAAGGTAAGATAAGGTGAGTTAAGGTGAGATAAGGTGAGTTAAGGTAAGATAAGGTGAGTTAAGGTAAGATAAGGTGAGTTAAGGTAAGATAGGGTGAGTTAAGGCGAGATAAGTGAGTTAGGGTTGGATAAAGAGAGTAGAGGTGAGATAAAGTGTGTAAAGGGGCATAAGGAGAGTCAAGGCGAGATAAGGTGAGTTTAGATAAGATAGGGTGAATTAAGGTAATGAGTTAAGGCGAGATAAGTGAGTTAGGGTTGGATAAGGCGAGTTAAGGTAAGATAAGATGAGTTAAGGTAAGATAAGGTGAGTTAAGGTAAGATAAGGTGAGTTAAGGTAAGATTAGGTGAGTTAAGGTGAGACAAGGTGAGTTTAGGTAAGATAAGGTGAGTTAAGGTAAGATAAGGTGAGTTAAGGTGAGATAAGGTGAGTTAAGATAAGATAAGGGGATTTAAGATAAGATAGGGTGAGTTAAGGTAAGATAGGGTGAGTTAAGGTAAGATAAGGTGAGTTAAGGTAAGATAAGGTGAGTTAAGGTGAGATAAGGTGAGTTAAGGTAAGATAAGGTGAGTTAAGGTAAGATAAGGTGAGTTAAGGTAAGATAGGGTGAGTTAAGGCGAGATAAGTGAGTTAGGGTTGGATAAAGAGAGTAGAGGTGAGATAAAGTGTGTAAAGGGGCATAAGGAGAGTCAAGGCGAGATAAGGTGAGTTTAGATAAGATAGGGTGAATTAAGGTAATGAGTTAAGGCGAGATAAGTGAGTTAGGGTTGGATAAGGCGAGTTAAGGTAAGATAAGGTGAGTTAAGGTAAGATAAGATGAGTTAAGGTAAGATAAGGTGAGTTAAGGTAAGATAAGGTGAGTTAAGGTAAGATAAGGTGAGTTAAGGTAAGATAAGGTGAGTTAAGGTAAGAGAAGATGAATTAAAGCGAGATAAGGTGGGCTAAGGCGAGGTAAAGTGTGTTAAGGAGGGATAAGGTGAAATAAAATAAGATAAGGTGAGTAAAGATAAGATAAGGTTAGTTAAGGTAAGATAAGGTGAGATAAGGTGAGATAAGGTGAGTTAAGGTGAGATGAGGTGAGTTAAAATAAGATAAAGTGAGTTAAAGGTAAGATAAGGAAGATAAGATGAGTTTAGGCGAGATAAGGTAAGATAAAGTAAGAAAAGATGAGTTATTGGGAGATAAGGTTTGTTAAGGTAGAACAAGGTGAGCTAAGGTAAGATAAGGTGAGTTAGGGCGAATTAAGGTGAGTTGAGGGGGCTAAAGTGAGTGAAGGCCAGATCAGGTGAGTTAAGGTAAGATAAAGTGAATTAAGGTAACATAAGGTGAGTTAAGGGGAGAAAAGGTGAGTCAAGGCAAGATAAGGTGAGTTAAGGCCACATAAGGAGAGAAAAGGCGCGATAAGGTGAATTAAGGCAAAAAAGCGCGTTAAGGCAAGAGAAGATGAATTAAAGCGAGATAAGGTGGGCTAAGGCGAGTCAAAGTGTGTTAAGGAGGGATAAGGTGAAATAAAATAAGATAAGGTGAGTAAAGATAAGACAAAGTTAGTTAAGATAAGATAAGGTGAGTTATGGACAGATAAGGAGAGTAAAAGCGAGATAAGGCGAGTAAAGGCAAGATAAGTCGCGTTAAGGCGAGAGAAGATGTGTTAAGGCGAGATAAGGTGAGTTAAGGCCAGATAAGATGAGTACAGGCCAGATAAGGAGAGTAAAAGCAAGATAAGGTGAGTTAAGGCAAGATAAGGTGAGTTGAGATGAGTTAAGATGAGTTAAGGTAAGATAAAGTGAGTTAAGGTAAGAAAGGTAAAATAAGGTGAGTTTAGGCGAAATAAGGTGATATAAGAAAGAAAATGTCAGTTATGGGGAGATAAGGTGAGTTAAGGTAAAATAAGGTAAGTTAAGATAAGATAAAGTGAGTTAAAGCGAGAAAATCTGAGTTAAGGTAAGATAAGGTGAGTTAAGGTTAGATAAAATGTGTTAAGGAAAAATAAGGTGAGTTAAGGCGAGATAAGTTGAATTAAGGCGAGGTGAGGTGAGTTATGGGGAGATAAGGTGAGTCATTGTAGGAAAGGTTTATCAAGGCGAGATAAGGAGAGTTAAGGCGAGATAACGTTAGTTGAGGCGAGATTAGTTAAGTTAAGGCGGGATAAGGTGTGTTATGGGGGAATAAGGTGAGTTGAGGCGACATAAGGTGACTTAAGGTAAAATAGCGTGAGTTAAGGCAAGATAAGGTGAGCTGAGGTAGAACAAGGAAAGTTAAGGTAAGATACGGTGAGTTAAGGTAAGATAAGAGGTGTCAAGGCGAGATAGGGTGAGTTAAATCAAGATAAGGTGAGTTAAGGCGAGATAAGGCGTGTTAAGGTGCGGGAAGATGAGTCATGGCGAGATAAGGTGAGTTGAGGCGAGATATGGTGAGGTAAGGCGACGTAAGGGGTGTTAAGGAGGGATAAGGTAAAATAAGGTAAGATAAAGTGAGGAAAGGTAACATAAGATTAGTTAAGGTAAGATAAGGTGTATTAAGGGGGGATAAGGTGAGTTAAGGGAAGATAAGGTGAATTAAGGCGAGAAAAGATGTGTCAAGGGAGAATAAAGTGAGTTAAGGCGAGAAAAGGTATGTTAAGGGAGATAAGGTGATTTAAGGTAAGATAAGGTGAGTTAAGGCGAGAGAAAGTGAAAAGGGGGAATAAGATAAGTTGAGGCGAGATAAGGAGAGTTAAGACAATATAAGGTAAGTTAAGCTGAGGTAAAGTGTGTTAAGCGGGAGAAGGTGAATTAAGCGAGATAAGGTACGGTAAGGCGAAATAAGGTGATTTGAGGGAGGATAAGGTGAGTTAAGGTTAGATAAGGCGAATTAAGGGGGAATAAGATAAGTTAAGGCGAGATAAGGTGAGTTAATATGATATGAGTTAAGCTGAGATAAAGTGTGTTAAGGGGGTAAGGTGAATTAAGGCGATATAGGCTGAATTAAGGTAAAATACGGCAACTTAAGGTAATGAGCTAGGGCGAGACAAGGTGAATTAGGGGTGGATAAGGTGAGTTAAGGCGAGATAAGATTTGTAAAGGTAACATAAGGTGAGCTAAGGTAAGGTAAGGTGAGTTGAGGTGAGATAAAATTTGTTAAGGTTGGATAACATGAGTTAAGGCGAGATGATTTGAGTTAAGGTGAGTTGAGGTGAGTTAAGGCGAAATTAAGGCGAGATAAGTTGAATTAAGGCAATATGAAGTGTGTTGAGGGGGGATAGGGTGAGTTAAGGTAAGATAAGGTGGTTCAATGCGACATAAGGTGAGTTAAGGCGAGATATAGTTTGTTTAGGGGGATAGGATGAGTTAAGGCGAGATAAGATAAGGTAAGGCGAGATAAGGTGAGTTAAAGTAAGATAAAGTGCATTGATGCAAGATAAAGTGAGGTAAGGTAATGTAAGTTGAGTTAACGTAAGATAAGGTAAGTTGTTGCGAGATAAGGTGTGTTAAAGCGAGATACGGTGATTAAGGTAAGATAAGGTGGGTTATAGCAAGATAAGGTGAGTTAAGGTAAGGTGAGTTAAGGGGAGATCAGGTGAGTTAAGGTAAGATAAAGTGGGTTTAGGCGAGCCAAGATGAGTTAAGGTAACATAAGGTGAGTTAACGTAAGATAAGGTGAGTTATGGCGAAATAAAGTGAGTTTAGGGGGATAAGGTGAGTTAAGGCGAGATATAAGGTGATTTAAAGTAAGATAAGGTGAGTTAAGGTAAGATAAGGTTAGTTAAGGGGAGATAAGGTAAGTTAAGCTAGGATAAGGCGAGTTAAGGTTAGATAAAGTGTGTTAAGGAGAGATAAGGTGAGTTAAGGCGAGATGAGGTGAGTTTAGGTAAGATAAGGTGAGTTAAGGTAATGAGTTAAGGCGAGAGATATAAGGTGGATTAAGGGTTGTTAAGGTGATTTAAGGCGAGAAAAGGTGAGTTAAGGGGGACTAATATGAGTTAAGGAGAGATGTGACAGAACAACTCGCACTGCTTATTTTAACAGCCTTGTACTACCACATATCGACTACGCCGATATTGTGTAGGGGGACCAACCTGGTTTAAAAGATAAAATGGATCAACTTCAGGCCTTCCAAAAGCGTTTTGCAAAGAAAATTGAGCTTAATTAAAAGCAACTGTCCTCAGCTGCAGCGTTGGAGTTGATAAACTGGATACTGTTGTCATCAAGGCGATATAAATATCTATATATAGATTTAAATATTTAGTAGACGTGTAATTTTAATTAAAGATTGTTATAATTAATTATTATTATTATTATTATTATTATTATCATTATTATCATTAATATATTTTTTTTTATTTATTTATTTTTTATTATTTTCTTTGAGTTGCATTATTGACTATCGTGTAAACAAACTGTCTTTAATACATTAACTTTCATTCTTTAAATATAGATTAGATTAGATTAGATTAGTTCTTGTCTTATATTGTATATTTTAGCCAGTTTATATTTTTATTTTATTAGAGGAACTCCTTGAAAACCACTCACTGAGTAACAGGAGCTTTTCTGTGTAAGGATTATATATTGTTATTATCATTATTATTACTATTACTGTTATTATTATCATTATTATTATTATTATCATTATTATTATTATTATTATTATTATTATTATTATTATTATTATTATTATTATTATTGTTATCGTTATAGTGTGACAGGCGAACGGCTGCCGAAAAAATACATGTTTGTTTGTTTTTGCTTCTCTAAAAATAGGTAACTACACTGCTTTTCTTTTTAAACGAACGTCTGATTTTTGGGCTGAGGAAGACTTTTTAAAATTAAATATTTTGAAGACTTCAGCCTTTCAAAAACGTTCTTGAACATAAGCAGTAATTGGTAGTACCTACTAGGTGCCCGGGGATACTCCCTAATTGGGATGATAGGTATCACCGTTGTATTTTTTAGAGGTTAGAAATGTCAGTCCGGTACTTCTTAAGGGTTGTTAAAAGAAATCCTGTGTTAAATCAAGAGCCCGGTTATTTTTTAGGTTATTTTAAAACCCAGAGGTACTTTTAGGGTGGAAAATTTTTACCCCTTGGTATTTTTAGGATGTTTTGGGTACTTTTCCGACGATCACCCTTTTGACATTATTTTGAAAAAAGTATATGCATACTCATGTGCTTCTCCAATTTTCAAGAATGAATGATACTGACACAAATAGATGATATTAGATCAAGGCCTGAATCTAGCACACAAGAACTTTTACGCTCGTTTATGAGCGAACTTGTCCATCTCCTTGGCTTAACTACGTTGTTTTTCCACCCCTTTTGCCCAAACACACTGAACCGCGGATCTATTATTCCCTAATGGATCTATATCGAGCCTCAGTAAGAATTTGTGTAGAAGTTCCGAGTAGCACTGAGTACTTCCGTAGATGCCGCATGAACGATGGAGTCGCAATGCTGCAAAACCAATATCTCTCACTTTAATACACTCTTTTGTTATATAACAATAGTGTTTTCTGAACCGAGGCTGGATATTCCTATTTTCTGGCCGATTCTAGGTTGAAATTATTCTTACGAATATTCTTAGTTTCAGGAGAGAAAACTTTTTTATGCAATTTGTACATTTGTGTATTTGTTACTTGTTCCGTTTGCTGAACTGTCATGAATTCTATGGATATGCAATACAGTGTGCTTACATGGCTGATTCTGTTTTGTTGGCTTTTGTTGGCTTTACCATTTGGGTTTAGAGTGCTATTGCAATACATATAATCAGCAGTGCTGTTTTTTTTTTTTCAAACTCATGCAAAATTATATTCTTAACAAAATCTGAGCTCGGAATTATTCTTAAAATATTCTTAAATTTTGGCTAATTTTATGGAACGCCAAGCATGGCAAAAGTTTAAAACAACAATATATAGGTTCTTTCACGAATGTATGTTGAGTTCTCGACAAGACACCTGATATAGGTATTGATATCCCTATATATATATATATACAACATCTCATATATATGTACATCGACGGAAGCTTGAAACATCCCATATAAATTATATAGTTTGTATGTTCACGCACATATACAGGTTGACTCTCCCGAAAGAAGATCTTTCCCGCGCGTACAGTACGACCCGTGAGATTATATTTACATTCCACTGCGGCACAGCAAACATTTGTGAGCATTTGAAAACACGGCCCCCCAAACTTCACGGCAAAAGTTTGTTGACAGCATCTCAAATCAAATTTTTGTGAACATCACGGCAAAAGTTTGGAAACACAGCTCCCAAATCTCAGGGCAAAAGTTTGTTGACAGCAACTCAAATTTTCGTGAATATTGAGAACATATCAGTTGCGGCGAAAGTTTGAGGAACTGAGAACAAAAATGATGTGATATTGGCGCAGCAGAAATGGAAAAGGATAGTTGTTTGTCTACTCAACTTATTTTCATTTAATTATCATATCTTTCTTCAAGCTTACCTCTGGAGTTTTGTTTTCTTTGATTTAGGTAATAGCGTAATTTCGGTCTTCTTACGGCTGGTTGCATGTATAGCCAAGGCCAAACCGGGTTGTTTGTTTTGAAGAACTAAGGGGTGCACCATCAGAACTCCGGGGAGCGGGGGGGGGTTGGGCAGTTCCCAAAAAAAATCATGCAAGCCAAAAACGCTCGAAAAAAAATTCATGCAAACGTGGAACCAGGAAAAAAAAATCACGCAATCTGAAGTGAGGTCATTTACATAATTTGTTGATATGACATTGACTATACAGCTTGTTATAGTCGGCTTTATATAATTATGTACCTTTTGGAGTAAAATATCGCCCAAAATGCAGGAAATGCAATCTAAAATATGTCATATTTACAAAAATTTCCTATGATTTAGTCTTTCATCTCTCTGTCTACCAAGGCTTATCATGTCTCAGTTACCATCCAAATCATTCTGTCATTCGATTCATATGTACACCAAATTTGTGTCTTTAGTTTTATACACATTCATGTCCAGAAGCCTTCCTTGGCCTAAGAAGAATTGGGATCTTGAAATTTCTCAAAAGTTAAGTTCGAATTTCAGCATGCTGGGACATGCAATTTGTTATTTGGGTAAGAGATGTATCAGAGACCAAATTTCTGGCATTGTTATGTTTGAAAACTGCTTGTTGAAAAAATCTACAATTACACCACTTTTCGGTTGAATAAAAGGGATTGGATTTACACAATTTGTTTCATTGACACTGTGTTTACAACTGCAAAATTGATTTTGACCTTTGGTGTTGCATGTCTGGTATTCAATCCATACCAATAAGATAAGAAAGATATGATAATTAAATGAAAATAACTTTTTTAAGTTAAGCAGACAAACAACTAACCTAGTCCATTTCTGCCGCGCCGTAGTCACATTTTTGTTCTCAGTTTTTCAAACTTTGCCGTGACCGATATGCTTGCAAACCGTTGTCATGATGTCCACGAAACTTTGAGTTGCTGTCAAGAAACTTGACAGCTGTGTTTTCGAACTTATGCCACGTATTCACAAACTTTTGCCGTGATGTTCACAAAAATTTCATTTGAGCTTTTGCCGTGAGATTTGGGGAGGCGTGTTTTCAAGTCTTCGCAAACTTTTCCTGTGACCGTAGCTATAGTGATCATGTTATTCTACGTGTCGTACTGTATCCGCGGGACTGATTTTTCTTTCGGGAAATCGATACCCATGCAGGAAGTAGTCGATAATGTCAACCTATATATGTGCGTTAACATACAAACTATAGATATGGGATGTTTCGAGCTTCCGTTGACGTATAAATATGAAACGTATATATTAATATAGGTATTTCAATACCCATATTAGGTGTCTCGTCGAGAATCAATATATAGTCGTGACAGAATATATATTGTTGTTTTAAACTTTTGTTATGCTTGGCGTTCCATACAATTTAAGCCTCGATATTCTTATTATTTAAAGTATATTCTTATATAAAGTATATTCTTATATAAAGTCTATTTTAAAATAAAGTCTATTCTTATATAAAGTATATATATTCTGATATAAAATACATTCTTAAATAAAAAATAATAGTGTAGATACGGTTTATAGATAGTTAGTTATTGAGTCATTTTTTCTGTCTATCTAGAAAAAGACAAATATTAGACAGACAGACAGACAGACAGACAGACAGACAGACAGACAGACCGATAAATAGGTAGAAGCCGTCACTTCTTTCCTTCTTTCGCTTTCCACCCCTTTTGTATTATTTCATTTTTTATATCTTGTCTAAACGTTTTCGTAACCACTCGAGTCCCTAATACACCATATTAGGAAGTTCAAGCCGGCCTATATTGTTGCTCTTGCTTTGCTTCAAGAGCGGGAAGTTTTCCCTTTTTTTATTTTTGATTCTGAGAAAGCTCTCTTGGTAACGAAGCTAATTATAAATCACTACTCTATCTGCTCCGAATGTTTATATAAAGTATATTCTTATATAAAGTATATTCTTATACAAAAAAGAGTGTAGATGGTTTATAGGGAGTTAGTTAATGAGTCATTTTTTTTTGTCTATCTAAAAAAAGATTGACAGATAGTTACAGAAACAGAAAGACAGGCAGATATTAGACAGACAGACAGACAGACAGACAGACACTACAGACCGATAAATAGAAGCCATCACTTCTTTCCTTCTTTCGCTTTCCACCCCTTTTGTATCCTTTCATCTAATATATCTTATTGAGTAATAGGTTTAAACGTTTTCGTAAGCACTCGAACCCACAATACACCATATTAGGAAGTTCAAGCCGGTCCATATTGTTGCTGTTGCTTTGCTTCAAGAGCGGGATTTCCTTTTCTGAGAAAGCTATCTTGGTAACGAAGTTAATTATAAACCATTACTCTATCTGCTCCGTAGGTTTATATAAGAAGCACCAACACCAAAAAGAATATACTTCCCTTAGCTATACAAGAATGAAGATGATGATCTGTGCAGCGCTGTTTCTCTTTTCCTCAGCAGCAATGACTATGACGAGTAAGTACTGTATCACTGTATTTCTTGAACCAATGCATGCACTTGAAAACTCTATATAAAATCTTAAGAAATAACTTGTGTGAAGTAAATTCTCATTCATAATAATAAGCTAAAATAAGCCGTAAAAACACAAGTTACTCTTTTAAAAAAACAAATTTTTTAGTCGCTCTACTTGAGCATCTTAAGCTTGTCAATTGATTTACCATGTCGATTTCACTGCATTTATTTAACATAAAGAATATTAATGTCAAGGTAATTAACGCGGTTTGAAGGGACCGACAATAACCGCGTTATTGAAGGTGTCATTTCTTTCCCAGGAAATTAGCGCGATTAGACAAACCATTTTGTATTTTAGCAAAATGAAATATCTTTTTGGGAAAACAGTACAACCGTATACTTTCACTAATGACTCCATTAAAGTTTTTGTTAAACAAACATACAGATAGAGTAAGGGTCGAGTCACACAAGAAATGCTCCCAAAAATTCCAAGAAATAGTCGTCAAACATATGATACAGTTGATCCAGTGTTTCACAAGCTTTAGAAGATAAAAACTATTGCGGTTAAAGTTATCACGCCAGAAAATAATCAAATGACCCCTTGGGTCAATTCGGAATGCAATGGATTGTCCAAAAAACAAATGTATTAGAAATATTACCAGTAGTCGCAGGGTCAGCCAAAATCCTTTTTACGTTGCCGTTGAATAGATTTTTGTAAAAATAATTTTGCACAATTGATTTGTTGCCGCATCCGTCGCATAATCAGCAAAAAATCACATAATTGCACAATTTGTAGAAACAGATCAGTATTGTAAAAAGTACAGTAGAGCAGACAATTTTGATATGAATTATCAACCTTTCTTATTTCCAAGAGAAAGTAAACCTCTAATTTTATGCTGTGTATTGAACAAATCCATTCAGCGAGTCGGAAAAGAACAAAAGCTTTGAAAGCTGCGTTTAGTTTGTTTCGAAACTTCATCCCGCGGCCGACCGGAACAGCAAGAAGGCGAACAGATTGGACAAGTATTGTAGTAGTCCAAGACGACGAAAGAACAGAAAGAAATCTAGATTATGAGGCAATAGTTTGGGTTTTTTTTGCATTAATTATATTTTTCGAAATTTAATTGTAGCTATTAAACAGGTTGCGTTTTACTAAGGTAAGCGAATCGACCACTGATCCTTATAAGGAGTTGTTTACTTGTTTCAAGAACCTAAGATACCGTTAAAGTGTTCGTACAGTTTCAATTTTTTTTCTCTGGAAAAACAAAGTGTGTTCTGTGATTTTATACATGAAACACACAAGTATATGTGTTCTTTGAAGTGTGTGTGTGTGTGTGTGTGAGTGGTAGACTAGAAGGGAAAAACATGACATCCAGCTGGGATTTGTAGTAGATTTTTAATAGATTAATCTATTTCTCAAATTACTTGGTCTCCTGTGTCTTAATTTTATTTTTGATTCGTTCCCCGACGTACTCTTTTCTCCCACGATGAAAATCCGTAAAACAATCAATAAAAGACATCTAGCCTTATTGCAACAACAGTTTATGCCAACAATTAACAAGAACTCACTTGTAAACGTAGACCAAAATTTCCAGGTCAGTTCTTGGGTTCATGAATTATGCCTTTTATTTATTAAACAGGGCCGGTATACAAGCTAAATCAGTTATAGAATTAACAAGCCATTAATTTAACCTGAAGATGCTACATCTATTTATTTGTTTATCTGTTTGTCTACCTCTTTCGTCATCTCAGTTTAAATGTTATGATAGTGATGTCACTTTCTGCAAACGAGGGCAAAGTTTATGCAACGAAAGATGAAACTTGAAGATGTTTCAACCGCAAACAGCAAAAAAATTGTAGTTCTTCTCCAAAACTAAACTCAACGTCGCTCACGTAATTAACTACCGCCCGCCAGTTCCCAGCCTGCACCGCGCGTCAATCATGCTAATGAACATGCCTCAATCACGTTCTGAGCACGTGCAAAAGTTTACGATGACTTTTTCTCATCCATCACAATAAATTTGCATTCCAAATTTAAAAAGCTGTCGACATTAACGCGCTTAGAAAATTTGTCAAATTTGCATTAGTTTCATGACGCGCGAATGCTAGGTAATAAGGTAGTTTATAGAACACGAGTTATGCCTTTTGTCATACAGGGCTGGTAAACAAGCTAAATCAGTTATAGAATTAAAAAGCCATCAATTTAACCTGAAGACGCAACATCTATTTATTTGTTTATCTGTTTATCTATGTCTTTCGTCATCTCAGTTTAAATGTTTTAGTTTATCCTTGTAAAAAACAGTGATGTTCAGAGAATTAATAACAAACTGTTCTTTGCAGGCGCCACACTCAGTTTGAATGACAATGTTTACTGCACCCCAGTCCTAACCGTCGTTGCTGTGGATCCTGGGATTTATTCCGTCATTCCCCATTTCGTGAAGTTGTTTCGATGCAAGGGCTCTATTGGTCACAGCAAACCTTCTATCAAGAAGTGTGCAGATAGCAAGTCCACAATAGTGAATGTGACCGTCCAAAGCCTTGGCTGGTTCGGTAGAAGTGTTAGACACCTTAAGAACCACACTAAGTGCGAACCTGCGTGTGTAGCAAGAAAAGAGGACTGCCACAAATCGTTCGAGCATTTCAACCGCAACAGCTGTACATGTGAGTGTAAATACAAAGACAAGAAACCATTCTGCAGCCCTGGTTACATGTGAGTACTCTAAACAATGTTGATGAGAATAATGATGACAATGATAATGGTAATGATAATGATAGTAATGATAATGATAATGATGCTAATGGGAATAATAATAATGGTGGTGATGACAATGATAATAATGATGATGAAAATGATAATAATGATGATGACAATGCTAATAATGATAATAATGATAATGATAATGATAGTAATGATAATGATATGAATGATGATCGATAATGACGCTAATGGGAATAGTAATAAAAAAGATGACAAAAATAATAATGATGAGTACAATGATGATAATGATATTGACAATGCTAATGATAGTTATTATAGTTATAATGATAATGATGCTAATAAAAATGAAGATGACAATGGTAATAACGATAATGATAACGACAATGACAATGATAATGACATCGACAATGACAATGACAAAGACAATGACAACAATGACAATGATATTGACAACAACAATAACAATGACAATAACAACAGCAATGACAATAACAACAACAACAACAATGACAACAACAGTGACAACAACAACAGTGACAATGACAATGACAACAACAATGACAATGACAGCAACAATGACAATGACAATGACAGTGACTACGACAACAACAATGATAATGCCAACGGCAATAACATCGACAGTAACAATAACAATGACCATGACAATGACAATAATAACAACAATTACAATGACATGGACAACAACAACGACAATTACAACAACAATGACAATGACAAAATTGACAATGACAACAACAACAATGACAATGACGAAGGCAATGACAACGATAACAATGACAATAACAATGACAGCAACAATGACAATGACATCGACAATAACAATGACAACAACAATGACAATGACAACAACAAAGACAATGACAATGACAACAACAATGACAATGACAGCAACAACAACAATGACAATGACAATGACAACAACAATGTCAATGACAACAACAACAACAACAATGACAATGACAACAGCAACAATGACAATGACAACAGCAACAATGACAATGACATTAACAACAATGACAAAGGCAATGACAATGATATCGATAGTGATGAATAGCTTTTTGAAATTTACGTCATCAATTACAAACTGACAACAGTTCGGATAAAGTCTTTCATAACATATATGATACTTGTTGGGCATAAATACATCGGTTTTAATTAAAAATAGAAATATTTTTCTTACACTGTAATATTTTGCCTCAATTAAACTAGATTACTATTTGTAATGACAGTATAAAAAACTTAATCTTTGTTTTGTGATGAAACGGGTGTAAGTAAAATCAAAGAAGGCGCAACGCGCGAATGGCACCACAGGTTGCCCATCGTGAGCTATGAGGAACTTCCTATGGCACCACAGGTTGCCCATTGGAGCTATAAGGAACTTCTTATGGCACCACAGGTTGCCCATCGAACCCTATAGGGAACGTCTTATACGCGCCAGGGCGAAAGGAGACAGGGCGTTGAAACGGGCCTGAACTAGCGAACGCTCAGTGATGCAAGAGCCTTGGAACTAAAGTATATTTGTAAAAATGTGTTTTTTGCTTTTTCCTAAAACTATTTAAGTTATTAGAATTTCTGATGTCACGACGGGAGGTTGTTCCATGAAGCAGGTGTAGCGGTAGTAAAGTTTAGTAATGGCTGCCGCGAACACTGTTATGTCTGAGGAAGAAGAAGAACTTTTAGCTTTTAGTATTGATTTAACAGATGATTTGGATGATGTAGATTTATTAGTTGATGAGGAAGACCTCACAGAAGTAATTGACGAGAGATTTGACTATATCACAAAAAAAGGAACTCCTCGATTAGCTAACCCAAGTGCGAACATTAAGAATGAATTTATGTTGCCCAAAAAGTGTTGGATTATGTTCAAGCTTCAAGATGTGAACAAGATAAAGTATCTTTTTTCCTGGGGTCTATTTAGTCATCTTTTTCTTCGTTTCTCGGATCCGATCGATTATGATATTATGACTCTATGTAGAAGTCGCGACTCAAAATTTGAAACTTTAGGGTGCTCAAAATCTTTTTGTCTCATGTTTGCTCACTCTACGATTTTGTGTGCACAAACTTTATGGTATAAATGTTTCAAAAAACAATATATTAGCCTTTCAAAAACTTTGGATTTGAAACTGGAAGCTAAGCGCCTTAGGTTGTTTAATTAAAATAGCCCTTTGACAACAATTTTTGTAAGATACCGAATAAGAATTTTTGAGTCGAAATAGAGTTAATGTAGCAAAAAATATTTATGACAAAATCACATCTCATAAAACCCGGTAGAAGCGTGAAACAAAAGTAGTGCCCGCCCTAATTAGATTTGTAGACTGCTACACAGTAACGATATTTTTTTTTTCTTTAAAAGTGAAAAGAAATTATCAGAATTATTTTGGCAAGTTGTTTTTCCTCTGTTAACTCAAGCCTAATGCTGCATCATTCTATTTTCTTCTTAAGCTGGAATGCAGTTAGTTGTAGGTGCGAGTGTCACGAACCCTCACAACCATGTGACTATGGGAAGGTAGCAATTTGAAACCACAATTCGAACCCTTAGTCGTCCGAAAAATAACAATATTTTTTTCTTCAAAAGTGAAAGGAAATGATCAGAAATGTCTTGCCAAGTCGTTTTTCCTCGTTAACTCAAGCCTAATGCTGTATTATTCTTTTTTCTTCCTAAGCTGGAGTGCTAATAATTGTAGGTGCGAGTGTAACAATTCTCCACGATTCTGTACATTTGGGGAGGTAAGAACTTTGCAACCACAATTTGAAGCCTAAGTCGTCCGAAATATAAACTGGCCAGTGGCCTGGGACGCCGCCCGTCACGGGGGTTGGGAACAAGAGAGCGGACGGCGTTTCGGGGTATAAGCAGTAGTAGTAGCAGTAGTAGTAGAAGTAGTAGTAGTAGCAGCAGCAGCAGTAGTAGTAGTAGTAGTAGTAGTAGTAGTAGTAGTGGTAGTAGTAGTAGTAGTAGTAGTAGTAGTAGTAGTAGTAGTAGTAGTA